>CAUYXC010000003.1:0-12364 GCA_963576905.1 Mystacides longicornis | reverse complement strand
TAATATAAAGCTTTTCGCGACGCGGAATATGTAAATTGTTATTTCGGGTGCTGTCGCGTTGTGAGTTGTTCCCGATGTTATTTGGAACATTATTAAAGGTGTTGGTTTGTTGGTTAGATGGTGGTATATATTTCGGAGCCATCAGAGACTCCATCTTCAGCCTTTCGTCGTATTACAGAAGTAATGACGCCGAAAATTAATCTACAGTAACAAGACAAGGATGTTATTCGTTGACTCGCTAAGCAGATTATGACGTATTTTGTCTCGTGGAACGCGCGCTATTACGAGATGTGTTTGTAGGTATACTGTCTGTTAGGGTACTTGTGGATGGATTTGAGTCAGTGGCGGAACTTGTAGTTGAATTGGAGGTTGTGGTGTTTGATTGGAGATGTGTTTGTGGGGTGTGGGTGGTGGTTTTTGTATGTGTGGGGTGGGTGGGTGTGATTTGGTCTAAGAGGTGGAGGTAGGAGGGGTTAAGTTTAATCGTTTCATCTCTTTCGTTCAGTGTATGATCTCGTTTGGCAATGTTAATTGCTTCGAGCAAGGTGCGGTGTAGTTCTCGATTTGACTTGTGTAGTGTTTTTGTGTTATCGAAGTCTATTTTGTGGCCTTCAGTCATTGTGTGTAGCGCGAGGGTGGATGAGGGTTTTTTGTTTTTGACGTCATTTTTGTGTTCTTCGGCTCTGACCGAGACTTTTCTATTCGTTTTACCTATGTATACTTTGGGACAGTCTTTGCAAGGGATTTGGTATACACCTTGGTGTTCGTTGGGGATCTTATCAGTAGGTAGAAGTAAGGTTGTGCAAACTTTTTTGTTTGCTGAGAAGACAGGGCGAATATGTTGTTTCTTGAGTATGCGGCCAATCTTTTCAGATACGCCTCTGACATAAGGGATGTTACAAGTACCGAGGTACCTGTCGTTAGGTGGTGTTGACAGATTAGGGGTGGATGCGTGTGATTTAGCTGCACTCAGCTGTTTGTTGGAGTACCCATTTTGTTTTAGGATTTTGGTAAGAACGCGTTCTTCATCTTCTCTTTGTGTGTTATCTGTCAGTGACACAGTCCTGTGGAACAAAGATGTGGCGACCGCTTGCAGTTGGGAGGGGTGATGATGAGAGTCCGCTTGGAGATATCTCGAGGTGGAGGTTGCTTTCCGGTAGATTTTATGTCCTAGTGTGCCGTCGGGGTTTCTGCGAATGAGTGTGTCGAGGAAGGGGAGTTGGGAGTCGGTCTCTATTTCCATCGTGAATTTGATGGTTGGATGTAGATTGTTTAGGTGGAGTAAGAATTCATCTAATTTTTCTTTTCCGTGGGGCCAGATGACAAAGGTGTCATCTACGTATCGTTTGTATAGGGTGGGTTTATATTGAGCTTGGCTTAGTGCTCGTTCTTCGAAATCCAGTAGGAACAGGTCAGCAAGTATTGGGGAGAGGGAAGAACCCATACTGGCGCCTGATACTTGTTTGTATATTGTGCCTTTGTATGAGAAGAAAGTGTTGGACATGCAATGGGCTATCATGTTGATAAACATTTTAGGTATTTTGAAGCGATCTTTTAAAATTGTAAGTGTCTCATCTATGGGAATGTTTGTGAAGAGAGATACGATGTCGAAGCTTACTAACAGGTCTGTTTCGTTGGTTTTTATTGTTTTTATCAACTCTATGAAGTCAAAGGAGTTTTTTATGTATGAGTCGCGTTGTATGGAATCGGGATAAAGAAAGTTTGATAGGTATTTAGAGAGGTGGTATGTTGGGGTGCTTAGTTGTGAGACAATGGGTCTTAGAGTTAATGGATTTTTGTGGATTTTGGGAAGTGCATAGAACTTGGCTATCGCCGAGGATTTTTCTCTCGGAATTAGGCGTTTCTTTACTTCATTAGAAAGGGTGGATTTAGTGATGATAGCTTTCGTGGTTTTTTCTAGGTATGTGATGGGGTTCGTCGGATGGACTTTGTACACGGAGTCGTCTTGCAACAGGATTTGAACCATGCTGTCGTATTCAGTCGAGTTCATTACCACGGTGGCATTGCCTTTGTCGGCTGGGAGGATGACGATGTTGGGATTTTGTTTAAGTTTTTTGAGGGCTTCACGCTCAGCGTGCGTGGTGTTGGACTTGGGGGCCTTGGATTTGCGTAGTATAGTGCAGACATCCTGTCTGATTTCTTCAGCTGTCTTGTCCGGGATATTTTGCAAGGAAGTTTCTAGGTTAACTATGAATTTTTCTTTCGGTATGTGTGAGGGGGATATGGCAAAGTTGAAGCCTTTCGACAGAATTGAAAGGGCATTTTCGTCGAGGGTTTCGTTGGATAAGTTGTGTACTGTATGTGCGAGTGTAGGGGGGGGTTTTTGGTTGTTGCTGTTTGGTGTCTGTGATCGTGGTTGTAAGTGTTTAGTGAGGTTATTGAACTTCCTGATGTGTGTATTTTTGGTGTTTGTGTTTTCTGTGTCGAGTCGTTCTTGTATTATGTCATCAAACTGATTCCATAATAGAGGATGAATGAGGGAAGACAGTTTAAGATGTTGGTAATATAAGTTTTCACTTATCTGATCTAGTAGGCGGCGTTTCTCAGCAATCTCGGCTCGCACCAGTCCTAGGCTTGCTTTGTGTAGAATACGGTTGGTGTGTGTATTCTGCTTGTAGTACCTGAGACGGAACGATGTCGGTATCACCTTGTTATCACGGCACCTCACTAAGAATGTAATATCGTTCAAACACTTCACTCGTTTTAGCTTGCACTTCTCGAAACGGTCAAGATCTTGTTTGACGCCACTCCCGTAAAGTGATATTATGTTAATATAAAGCTTTTCGCGACGCGGAATATGTAAATTGTTATTTCGGGTGCTGTCGCGTTGTGAGTTGTTCCCGATGTTATTTGGAACATTATTAAAGGTGTTGGTTTGTTGGTTAGATGGTGGTATATATTTCGGAGCCATCAGAGACTCCATCTTCAGCCTTTCGTCGTATTACAGAAGTAATGACGCCGAAAATTAATCTACAGTAACAAGACAAGGATGTTATTCGTTGACTCGCTAAGCAGATTATGACGTATTTTGTCTCGTGGAACGCGCGCTATTACGAGATGTGTTTGTAGGTATACTGTCTGTTAGGGTACTTGTGGATGGATTTGAGTCAGTGGCGGAACTTGTAGTTGAATTGGAGGTTGTGGTGTTTGATTGGAGATGTGTTTGTGGGGTGTGGGTGGTGGTTTTTGTATGTGTGGGGTGGGTGGGTGTGATTTGGTCTAAGAGGTGGAGGTAGGAGGGGTTAAGTTTAATCGTTTCATCTCTTTCGTTCAGTGTATGATCTCGTTTGGCAATGTTAATTGCTTCGAGCAAGGTGCGGTGTAGTTCTCGATTTGACTTGTGTAGTGTTTTTGTGTTTTCGAAGTCTATTTTGTGGCCTTCAGTCATTGTGTGTAGCGCGAGGGTGGATGAGGGTTTTTTGTTTTTGACGTCATTTTTGTGTTCTTCGGCTCTGACCGAGACTTTTCTATTCGTTTTACCTATGTATACTTTGGGACAGTCTTTGCAAGGGATTTGGTATACACCTTGGTGTTCGTTGGGGATCTTATCAGTAGGTAGAAGTAAGGTTGTGCAAACTTTTTTGTTTGCTGAGAAGACAGGGCGAATATGTTGTTTCTTGAGTATGCGGCCAATCTTTTCAGATACGCCTCTGACATAAGGGATGTTACAAGTACCGAGGTACCTGTCGTTAGGTGGTGTTGACAGATTAGGGGTGGATGCGTGTGATTTAGCTGCACTCAGCTGTTTGTTGGAGTACCCATTTTGTTTTAGGATTTTGGTAAGAACGCGTTCTTCATCTTCTCTTTGTGTGTTATCTGTCAGTGACACAGTCCTGTGGAACAAAGATGTGGCGACCGCTTGCAGTTGGGAGGGGTGATGATGAGAGTCCGCTTGGAGATATCTCGAGGTGGAGGTTGCTTTCCGGTAGATTTTATGTCCTAGTGTGCCGTCGGGGTTTCTGCGAATGAGTGTGTCGAGGAAGGGGAGTTGGGAGTCGGTCTCTATTTCCATCGTGAATTTGATGGTTGGATGTAGATTGTTTAGGTGGAGTAAGAATTCATCTAATTTTTCTTTTCCGTGGGGCCAGATGACAAAGGTGTCATCTACGTAGCGTTTGTATAGGGTGGGTTTATATTGAGCTTGGCTTAGTGCTCGTTCTTCGAAATCCAGTAGGAACAGGTCAGCAAGTATTGGGGAGAGGGAAGAACCCATACTGGCGCCTGATACTTGTTTGTATATTGTGCCTTTGTATGAGAAGAAAGTGTTGGACATGCAATGGGCTATCATGTTGATAAACATTTTAGGTATTTTGAAGCGATCTTTTAAAATTGTAAGTGTCTCATCTATGGGAATGTTTGTGAAGAGAGATACGATGTCGAAGCTTACTAACAGGTCTGTTTCGTTGGTTTTTATTGTTTTTATCAACTCTATGAAGTCAAAGGAGTTTTTTATGTATGAGTCGCGTTGTATGGAATCGGGATAAAGAAAGTTTGATAGGTATTTAGAGAGGTGGTATGTTGGGGTGCTTAGTTGTGAGACAATGGGTCTTAGAGTTAATGGATTTTTGTGGATTTTGGGAAGTGCATAGAACTTGGCTATCGCCGAGGATTTTTCTCTCGGAATTAGGCGTTTCTTTACTTCATTAGAAAGGGTGGATTTAGTGATGATAGCTTTCGTGGTTTTTTCTAGGTATGTGATGGGGTTCGTCGGATGGACTTTGTACACGGAGTCGTCTTGCAACAGGATTTGAACCATGCTGTCGTATTCAGTCGAGTTCATTACCACGGTGGCATTGCCTTTGTCGGCTGGGAGGATGACGATGTTGGGATTTTGTTTAAGTTTTTTGAGGGCTTCACGCTCAGCGTGCGTGGTGTTGGACTTGGGGGCCTTGGATTTGCGTAGTATAGTGCAGACATCCTGTCTGATTTCTTCAGCTGTCTTGTCCGGGATATTTTGCAAGGAAGTTTCTAGGTTAACTATGAATTTTTCTTTCGGTATGTGTGAGGGGGATATGGCAAAGTTGAAGCCTTTCGACAGAATTGAAAGGGCATTTTCGTCGAGGGTTTCGTTGGATAAGTTGTGTACTGTATGTGCGAGTGTAGGGGGGGGGTTTTTGGTTGTTGCTGTTTGGTGTCTGTGATCGTGGTTGTAAGTGTTTAGTGAGGTTATTGAACTTCCTGATGTGTGTATTTTTGGTGTTTGTGTTTTCTGTGTCGAGTCGTTCTTGTATTATGTCATCAAACTGATTCCATAATAGAGGATGAATGAGGGAAGACAGTTTAAGATGTTGGTAATATAAGTTTTCACTTATCTGATCTAGTAGGCGGCGTTTCTCAGCAATCTCGGCTCGCACCAGTCCTAGGCTTGCTTTGTGTAGAATACGGTTGGTGTGTGTATTCTGCTTGTAGTACCTGAGACGGAACGATGTCGGTATCACCTTGTTATCACGGCACCTCACTAAGAATGTAATATCGTTCAAACACTTCACTCGTTTTAGCTTGCACTTCTCGAAACGGTCAAGATCTTGTTTGACGCCACTCCCGTAAAGTGATATTATGTTAATATAAAGCTTTTCGCGACGCGGAATATGTAAATTGTTATTTCGGGTGCTGTCGCGTTGTGAGTTGTTCCCGATGTTATTTGGAACATTATTAAAGGTGTTGGTTTGTTGGTTAGATGGTGGTATATATTTCGGAGCCATCAGAGACTCCATCTTCAGCCTTTCGTCGTATTACAGAAGTAATGACGCCGAAAATTAATCTACAGTAACAAGACAAGGATGTTATTCGTTGACTCGCTAAGCAGATTATGACGTATTTTGTCTCGTGGAACGCGCGCTATTACGAGATGTGTTTGTAGGTATACTGTCTGTTAGGGTACTTGTGGATGGATTTGAGTCAGTGGCGGAACTTGTAGTTGAATTGGAGGTTGTGGTGTTTGATTGGAGATGTGTTTGTGGGGTGTGGGTGGTGGTTTTTGTATGTGTGGGGTGGGTGGGTGTGATTTGGTCTAAGAGGTGGAGGTAGGAGGGGTTAAGTTTAATCGTTTCATCTCTTTCGTTCAGTGTATGATCTCGTTTGGCAATGTTAATTGCTTCGAGCAAGGTGCGGTGTAGTTCTCGATTTGACTTGTGTAGTGTTTTTGTGTTTTCGAAGTCTATTTTGTGGCCTTCAGTCATTGTGTGTAGCGCGAGGGTGGATGAGGGTTTTTTGTTTTTGACGTCATTTTTGTGTTCTTCGGCTCTGACCGAGACTTTTCTATTCGTTTTACCTATGTATACTTTGGGACAGTCTTTGCAAGGGATTTGGTATACACCTTGGTGTTCGTTGGGGATCTTATCAGTAGGTAGAAGTAAGGTTGTGCAAACTTTTTTGTTTGCTGAGAAGACAGGGCGAATATGTTGTTTCTTGAGTATGCGGCCAATCTTTTCAGATACGCCTCTGACATAAGGGATGTTACAAGTACCGAGGTACCTGTCGTTAGGTGGTGTTGACAGATTAGGGGTGGATGCGTGTGATTTAGCTGCACTCAGCTGTTTGTTGGAGTACCCATTTTGTTTTAGGATTTTGGTAAGAACGCGTTCTTCATCTTCTCTTTGTGTGTTATCTGTCAGTGACACAGTCCTGTGGAACAAAGATGTGGCGACCGCTTGCAGTTGGGAGGGGTGATGATGAGAGTCCGCTTGGAGATATCTCGAGGTGGAGGTTGCTTTCCGGTAGATTTTATGTCCTAGTGTGCCGTCGGGGTTTCTGCGAATGAGTGTGTCGAGGAAGGGGAGTTGGGAGTCGGTCTCTATTTCCATCGTGAATTTGATGGTTGGATGTAGATTGTTTAGGTGGAGTAAGAATTCATCTAATTTTTCTTTTCCGTGGGGCCAGATGACAAAGGTGTCATCTACGTAGCGTTTGTATAGGGTGGGTTTATATTGAGCTTGGCTTAGTGCTCGTTCTTCGAAATCCAGTAGGAACAGGTCAGCAAGTATTGGGGAGAGGGAAGAACCCATACTGGCGCCTGATACTTGTTTGTATATTGTGCCTTTGTATGAGAAGAAAGTGTTGGACATGCAATGGGCTATCATGTTGATAAACATTTTAGGTATTTTGAAGCGATCTTTTAAAATTGTAAGTGTCTCATCTATGGGAATGTTTGTGAAGAGAGATACGATGTCGAAGCTTACTAACAGGTCTGTTTCGTTGGTTTTTATTGTTTTTATCAACTCTATGAAGTCAAAGGAGTTTTTTATGTATGAGTCGCGTTGTATGGAATCGGGATAAAGAAAGTTTGATAGGTATTTAGAGAGGTGGTATGTTGGGGTGCTTAGTTGTGAGACAATGGGTCTTAGAGTTAATGGATTTTTGTGGATTTTGGGAAGTGCATAGAACTTGGCTATCGCCGAGGATTTTTCTCTCGGAATTAGGCGTTTCTTTACTTCATTAGAAAGGGTGGATTTAGTGATGATAGCTTTCGTGGTTTTTTCTAGGTATGTGATGGGGTTCGTCGGATGGACTTTGTACACGGAGTCGTCTTGCAACAGGATTTGAACCATGCTGTCGTATTCAGTCGAGTTCATTACCACGGTGGCATTGCCTTTGTCGGCTGGGAGGATGACGATGTTGGGATTTTGTTTAAGTTTTTTGAGGGCTTCACGCTCAGCGTGCGTGGTGTTGGACTTGGGGGCCTTGGATTTGCGTAGTATAGTGCAGACATCCTGTCTGATTTCTTCAGCTGTCTTGTCCGGGATATTTTGCAAGGAAGTTTCTAGGTTAACTATGAATTTTTCTTTCGGTATGTGTGAGGGGGATATGGCAAAGTTGAAGCCTTTCGACAGAATTGAAAGGGCATTTTCGTCGAGGGTTTCGTTGGATAAGTTGTGTACTGTATGTGCGAGTGTAGGGGGGGGGTTTTTGGTTGTTGCTGTTTGGTGTCTGTGATCGTGGTTGTAAGTGTTTAGTGAGGTTATTGAACTTCCTGATGTGTGTATTTTTGGTGTTTGTGTTTTCTGTGTCGAGTCGTTCTTGTATTATGTCATCAAACTGATTCCATAATAGAGGATGAATGAGGGAAGACAGTTTAAGATGTTGGTAATATAAGTTTTCACTTATCTGATCTAGTAGGCGGCGTTTCTCAGCAATCTCGGCTCGCACCAGTCCTAGGCTTGCTTTGTGTAGAATACGGTTGGTGTGTGTATTCTGCTTGTAGTACCTGAGACGGAACGATGTCGGTATCACCTTGTTATCACGGCACCTCACTAAGAATGTAATATCGTTCAAACACTTCACTCGTTTTAGCTTGCACTTCTCGAAACGGTCAAGATCTTGTTTGACGCCACTCCCGTAAAGTGATATTATGTTAATATAAAGCTTTTCGCGACGCGGAATATGTAAATTGTTATTTCGGGTGCTGTCGCGTTGTGAGTTGTTCCCGATGTTATTTGGAACATTATTAAAGGTGTTGGTTTGTTGGTTAGATGGTGGTATATATTTCGGAGCCATCAGAGACTCCATCTTCAGCCTTTCGTCGTATTACAGAAGTAATGACGCCGAAAATTAATCTACAGTAACAAGACAAGGATGTTATTCGTTGACTCGCTAAGCAGATTATGACGTATTTTGTCTCGTGGAACGCGCGCTATTACGAGATGTGTTTGTAGGTATACTGTCTGTTAGGGTACTTGTGGATGGATTTGAGTCAGTGGCGGAACTTGTAGTTGAATTGGAGGTTGTGGTGTTTGATTGGAGATGTGTTTGTGGGGTGTGGGTGGTGGTTTTTGTATGTGTGGGGTGGGTGGGTGTGATTTGGTCTAAGAGGTGGAGGTAGGAGGGGTTAAGTTTAATCGTTTCATCTCTTTCGTTCAGTGTATGATCTCGTTTGGCAATGTTAATTGCTTCGAGCAAGGTGCGGTGTAGTTCTCGATTTGACTTGTGTAGTGTTTTTGTGTTTTCGAAGTCTATTTTGTGGCCTTCAGTCATTGTGTGTAGCGCGAGGGTGGATGAGGGTTTTTTGTTTTTGACGTCATTTTTGTGTTCTTCGGCTCTGACCGAGACTTTTCTATTCGTTTTACCTATGTATACTTTGGGACAGTCTTTGCAAGGGATTTGGTATACACCTTGGTGTTCGTTGGGGATCTTATCAGTAGGTAGAAGTAAGGTTGTGCAAACTTTTTTGTTTGCTGAGAAGACAGGGCGAATATGTTGTTTCTTGAGTATGCGGCCAATCTTTTCAGATACGCCTCTGACATAAGGGATGTTACAAGTACCGAGGTACCTGTCGTTAGGTGGTGTTGACAGATTAGGGGTGGATGCGTGTGATTTAGCTGCACTCAGCTGTTTGTTGGAGTACCCATTTTGTTTTAGGATTTTGGTAAGAACGCGTTCTTCATCTTCTCTTTGTGTGTTATCTGTCAGTGACACAGTCCTGTGGAACAAAGATGTGGCGACCGCTTGCAGTTGGGAGGGGTGATGATGAGAGTCCGCTTGGAGATATCTCGAGGTGGAGGTTGCTTTCCGGTAGATTTTATGTCCTAGTGTGCCGTCGGGGTTTCTGCGAATGAGTGTGTCGAGGAAGGGGAGTTGGGAGTCGGTCTCTATTTCCATCGTGAATTTGATGGTTGGATGTAGATTGTTTAGGTGGAGTAAGAATTCATCTAATTTTTCTTTTCCGTGGGGCCAGATGACAAAGGTGTCATCTACGTAGCGTTTGTATAGGGTGGGTTTATATTGAGCTTGGCTTAGTGCTCGTTCTTCGAAATCCAGTAGGAACAGGTCAGCAAGTATTGGGGAGAGGGAAGAACCCATACTGGCGCCTGATACTTGTTTGTATATTGTGCCTTTGTATGAGAAGAAAGTGTTGGACATGCAATGGGCTATCATGTTGATAAACATTTTAGGTATTTTGAAGCGATCTTTTAAAATTGTAAGTGTCTCATCTATGGGAATGTTTGTGAAGAGAGATACGATGTCGAAGCTTACTAACAGGTCTGTTTCGTTGGTTTTTATTGTTTTTATCAACTCTATGAAGTCAAAGGAGTTTTTTATGTATGAGTCGCGTTGTATGGAATCGGGATAAAGAAAGTTTGATAGGTATTTAGAGAGGTGGTATGTTGGGGTGCTTAGTTGTGAGACAATGGGTCTTAGAGTTAATGGATTTTTGTGGATTTTGGGAAGTGCATAGAACTTGGCTATCGCCGAGGATTTTTCTCTCGGAATTAGGCGTTTCTTTACTTCATTAGAAAGGGTGGATTTAGTGATGATAGCTTTCGTGGTTTTTTCTAGGTATGTGATGGGGTTCGTCGGATGGACTTTGTACACGGAGTCGTCTTGCAACAGGATTTGAACCATGCTGTCGTATTCAGTCGAGTTCATTACCACGGTGGCATTGCCTTTGTCGGCTGGGAGGATGACGATGTTGGGATTTTGTTTAAGTTTTTTGAGGGCTTCACGCTCAGCGTGCGTGGTGTTGGACTTGGGGGCCTTGGATTTGCGTAGTATAGTGCAGACATCCTGTCTGATTTCTTCAGCTGTCTTGTCCGGGATATTTTGCAAGGAAGTTTCTAGGTTAACTATGAATTTTTCTTTCGGTATGTGTGAGGGGGATATGGCAAAGTTGAAGCCTTTCGACAGAATTGAAAGGGCATTTTCGTCGAGGGTTTCGTTGGATAAGTTGTGTACTGTATGTGCGAGTGTAGGGGGGGGTTTTTGGTTGTTGCTGTTTGGTGTCTGTGATCGTGGTTGTAAGTGTTTAGTGAGGTTATTGAACTTCCTGATGTGTGTATTTTTGGTGTTTGTGAGATTAATTTTCGGCGTCATTACTTCTGTAATACGACGAAAGGCTGAAGATGGAGTCTCTGATGGCTCCGAAATATATACCACCATCTAACCAACAAACCAACACCTTTAATAATGTTCCAAATAACATCGGGAACAACTCACAACGCGACAGCACCCGAAATAACAATTTACATATTCCGCGTCGCGAAAAGCTTTATATTAACATAATATCACTTTACGGGAGTGGCGTCAAACAAGATCTTGACCGTTTCGAGAAGTGCAAGCTAAAACGAGTGAAGTGTTTGAACGATATTACATTCTTAGTGAGGTGCCGTGATAACAAGGTGATACCGACATCGTTCCGTCTCAGGTACTACAAGCAGAATACACACACCAACCGTATTCTACACAAAGCAAGCCTAGGACTGGTGCGAGCCGAGATTGCTGAGAAACGCCGCCTACTAGATCAGATAAGTGAAAACTTATATTACCAACATCTTAAACTGTCTTCCCTCATTCATCCTCTATTATGGAATCAGTTTGATGACATAATACAAGAACGACTCGACACAGAAAACACAAACACCAAAAATACACACATCAGGAAGTTCAATAACCTCACTAAACACTTACAACCACGATCACAGACACCAAACAGCAACAACCAAAAACCCCCCCCTACACTCGCACATACAGTACACAACTTATCCAACGAAACCCTCGACGAAAATGCCCTTTCAATTCTGTCGAAAGGCTTCAACTTTGCCATATCCCCCTCACACATACCGAAAGAAAAATTCATAGTTAACCTAGAAACTTCCTTGCAAAATATCCCGGACAAGACAGCTGAAGAAATCAGACAGGATGTCTGCACTATACTACGCAAATCCAATGCCCCCAAGTCCAACACCACGCACGCTGAGCGTGAAGCCCTCAAAAAACTTAAACAAAATCCCAACATCGTCATCCTCCCAGCCGACAAAGGCAATGCCACCGTGGTAATGAACTCGACTGAATACGACAGCATGGTTCAAATCCTGTTGCAAGACGACTCCGTGTACAAAGTCCATCCGACGAACCCCATCACATACCTAGAAAAAACCACGAAAGCTATCATCACTAAATCCACCCTTTCTAATGAAGTAAAGAAACGCCTAATTCCGAGAGAAAAATCCTCGGCGATAGCCAAGTTCTATGCACTTCCCAAAATCCACAAAAATCCATTAACTCTAAGACCCATTGTCTCACAACTAAGCACCCCAACATACCACCTCTCTAAATACCTATCAAACTTTCTTTATCCCGATTCCATACAACGCGACTCATACATAAAAAACTCCTTTGACTTCATAGAGTTGATAAAAACAATAAAAACCAACGAAACAGACCTGTTAGTAAGCTTCGACATCGTATCTCTCTTCACAAACATTCCCATAGATGAGACACTTACAATTTTAAAAGATCGCTTCAAAATACCTAAAATGTTTATCAACATGATAGCCCATTGCATGTCCAACACTTTCTTCTCATACAAAGGCACAATATACAAACAAGTATCAGGCGCCAGTATGGGTTC
>CAUYXC010000002.1:0-22872 GCA_963576905.1 Mystacides longicornis | reverse complement strand
TCGACTTTCAGTAGGTATTAAAATATTTTTTTATGTAGGTACAAGAAGTTCAGTTTAAAATAAAACCTATAATAATATCTTCAAGTTCTGAGTTATATTCTGAAAGTATAAATGTTAAAAATCGGGGCAAACAAACAAGAATACGACCTCAAACGTGATAGAAGATGACTTGTAACAAAGAATGACGTAATGAAAATAATATATACCTACACGAGATTTGGGTACAAAATAACCGATACATTCCAAGTATGTATAGTATAGGTTACATTTTGTACTGACGAGTTTTCATTTCCGTTGTCCTTAGTAGATATCATTTTCATTCGAACTATGTATTTATGTAGGTAATAATATTTAAAAGTATTTATATTCCATAATACTATGTCATTATATTATGGCACTCATGTAACATTGTTTCTTATATCATTTTGACTTTGCTTTCCATCAGCATGGGGTTATTCCACACTTCATCTGCTTTAATTCTTCTTCTTTTTCTCATTGCCTAGAGTTGTGAACTATGGTTTGTGTATATACAACTGGATGTCATAATAGGATGCTAAACGTCTTCCTTTCCAGTCCTTTTACTTGAGACCGCGAAAAAAGCGAAAAAAAAGACCCAGTTATATCGTCTTTTAAGGTGTCCCAATAATTTGTCTTTGCCACGTTGAGCCCTGCGGAAAATTTGACATTTATTTCTATTCGTTTTATGTAGAAACCTTAGTTCAAGTAGATGCCATATTATATTTTGTCGATTAAAGTATTTCTCGGGGACTCCTGTTAATAATTATTACTGTCATAGCAGACTGTCAATGTCGACTTACGGACTAAATTAATTATAAGTAGGTATAAAAAATGTTTTCCGTGGATAATGATTTAACGAAAATATCGATTTTCTAACGAACTTACCAATGTAGGTATAAATTGGATTATCGGTGGCAAATTATAAATTATTTTTGCACATTTTTGACAGAAATTCTTTCGAGCTTTCAGAAATAATGTTTTTATAATTCAAACATATTTTAAACGTATTTTTGTATTAATTACAAATTTGAAATCAATATTCATACTAAGGACTACTAAAAAGGACAACGTATGTCGGGAAAGCTAGTTTCAATCAATTTCATTAGCTGACCCCTTATCATCGTATCAAATGATTGAATAAACATAAAAAATACAATAGTCCATGAATTATTTTAGCTTTGATCGGCAATAACCCATTATGTTCTGTCACTCAAAATATTCATTCGCAACTCTTCAACATCTATAGATTTCAATTTACGTTCAAAATAAAGAAAAAACAAATGTATTTGATTGATTTTTAGATTTTATCATACTCTACAGACAGAAGTTATTAATAGATATTATATTTCTCTGTACTACCGACTTACACACTTATGTTATTATGATTGGCTGACAATCGTGCGGCTAAGTTTACGCGATTGGGAAGCCTTTCAATTTCATATTTGTAGCCCACAAAGTTAGTTTTATTTAGCGTATGGTTATAAGCACATATTTAGAAGTATAAAAATATATATGTACCTATCCAAAATTCCCTACAGGCATTGTCCTAATTGTAATTATAATATGCATGAATATTGAAATAGAATATGTATAATGATAAATAATAATTTAACCAATTTAGTTCCGATGGATTCATCTGTTTTAAACGATGTTTAAAGGGTATGTTCAAACGATCGCGCAAATTATCAACATTTGACAGATGTCAAACGGCAATAAAAATTCAAAAATAGAAATACGAGAAGAGAAGTAAAAGTAAAACAACATGGTAATCTCCCTGGGTGTGACTGTGGAGCCGTGAGGACAGACCATAAATCACATAGTTACAGAGTGTGAAAGAAGAGCCATATCAAGGCAGTTTCTCAGATTTCTTCACCTTAACCGACGGAGCGATAGCATTCATTGATAACATAGACATAGACAACTGACAAGCAGGAAAATTGACCCTGCGCTGCTCTCTTCCTTATTTGTATTAATCCTTTCCTGTAAAATTGTAATAAATGCGAATGGCAAAAGCTAAATAAATAACATAGAAATGTAGTCAATAGTATTATGTAAGCTCCGCTATTGTAAAGGATGTAGGTCAAGAGTGAGGGATAGGGATTTGGAAGGAGAATGATTTTGGTTTTGAAATTCGTTGAATGAAATTTATCACTGTAGTTAGGAGTCTAATGCCATACGAGTTTTTCCATGAGATTGTCAAAGATCTTTAACAAAGCCATTGGAAGAACCTTAACAAAGCCTGTATAGTGTATATGCTGCATAATTTCTCGACATTCATAGGAAGTACGGTTTGTTTTGATAGAATGTATGCTCTTAAGAATGTTATATATATATATATATCTACGCTGATCTTAGGCGGCCCTGTTATATCGGCCTCTGGCGATGGGCTCTCGTTCGGCCAGCCTTATGTTCGGTTGTTTATTCCGGTTTTGTATGTACTCGAGTATCGCGAACGTCCTCAATATTATTATGGCGTTCCTTAAAAATAAGTAATGACGGTATTTTTATAGTTTCATTGATGCATGTACGTACACTCGCTGGCCAGCTGTGGGCTGTGACCTAACACATGCATAATGTTCACCAAAATCGATGCTATCAATGCGAGTCTGGCCTCCTTCATATTATTATACCTCTCTAGATTACCCTGTAGTCTTTCAGCCTACTTGCAGTCAGTTCACCGTCCCACGTAAACCTTGGTCCCTTATTAATGGTATGTTTTCTTAAGAATTCGGTACCTACTTCCATTAAGCGGCAGAAAAACAGCGGTGAATTACATCAGGAGAATGTTTTCTATGTAACCGTTGCGACAAAAAACATAGTCTCAACTTTCATACAAATGACAAAACCAATCCAACTAAGGGAAATATATGTCGAAGGCGAGGAAGACCCTCTCGTGCCGTGTTCAGTTCGGTGGTGTGGGAGGAGGTCGAGCGCCATGGAGAACTCTTTTTGTTCCCTGGGGTTCAAAAGTTTGTGAACACAAATCACTTTTGACATCTTTCACAGAGAGAAAATGGTCGTATTTTAAAAGAGGGAGATTATGGGTACCGGAGATCGAACCCACGACCTACGGATTGAAAGTCGCCGACTGAAGCGCTAGATTTCCAACCACTCTGTTGCGCGATATTCGTTGCAATGACAATAAAAGTGTCCGCGAGAAATTTTATATCAACGAATTATGTGATACTTGTAAATGGTAACTTTTAAGTGACAATTTTTATTTCAACGTCTTCTGACAGGTTTTTCTAATTACCAAATACTATAGTAAATTGTATCATAATCGGATAAACGATACTAATGGCAGAGCAATTTGCATACAAAATTAGGGTGTCTAAATCTGTTCTTAAGTATTGGGGTGTCAATGTAAGAGTTTCACAGAATAGGCGTTCAAGCAAAACAAAAAGACTCTTCAACTTAATTTATTAGCAGGTAAGATTCATAGCTGCAAAGAAAAACTTGTAGAAAAAACCACCTACAAAGATTCGTAAACTATTTTTATATACACGAGTCCAGAAGTATTTAGTAAGAAGAGTTCTCACTTTATAGCAACTATAATACCCAAGATACATTTACATAACACTGTGCAAGCCTGAGAGGCTTATAGCACCCAGTGCCGCGGACACAATAGACCAGAACAAGGAAGTTTCGTACTTCTGGGAATTTTATTCATTACGGTACAATATTGTGTGGACCTGCATGGTGGAGACCTGCCGCAGGGTAGGCTCACACTATCTTTACGGTAGAGTGTTGCATTTGATAGTCATTGCACCAATCTTTTTTTTTTGTATAGTTTTCAATAATACTATGACGGCAACACACGTTGATACTGTGAATTTCTATTTTCATGCCGTGAATTTTTTGTTTTATGTTGTTCTATAAGTATATACCTACTTTGTGTGACAGTTTGTTTAATTGACATGATCAATCAAAGCTTTCAAACATTTATTTTTTATATACACAAATGCCACTGAATGAGTTTCAGAATCTGACTTTTTGGCGCCCCCATCAATGTCTTCTACCCCTCAAATTCTTTGAATCTCATTAGAAACGATTTAGACAAATTCAAATTGGCGTTCGACTACAAACGAAGATTTCGTCAATGTCGTAAAAAATCAACTATCAACTGGAACATATTATAAACAATCATTTAAAGCAAACAAAGGCACTTATATAAAAATATAAAAAGTGGACAGTTAATTTTATTCCTACTCTACATTGTCGAATAAATATTTTGTAGTCGTAGTCATCTATGTCTTTTTTTATCGCAAGTTTTGCATACGTTGTATTTCTGAGAATTCTTGTATCAGCTCTGGATTTATTAAATCACTTCGTTTGGTGTTTTAATGTCAATTATGTCACACAGTGATATCATGTTTTCATCCTACACGCCGTGTTCCTTTAGAGGTATACATCAGAAATAATGGTCCTCCACTCTTTTCTAAGCAGATTGCTTCTTTCGCTTCTTCCATCGACAAAAAAACTTATCTTACAAACTCTCCTTTTTCATTTAATTCTAACCTGTCTTCTATGAGAGGATGGAATCGATTCGGGCTACTCTCAGTCGTCGACTAAGCTTTTTATACCTGTCCTTCCAGCCTTCTTTTTGCAATTCTATTTGTATTCATTCTTTCAACTTGCCCAAACCATGCATACAATATAGTTTCCTAATCATTCATTTCTATATCCCACAAAGTCTTTCCTACATATTATCAACTACTGAGTTAGTGTGCCGTCTAATGCAATGTGAGGAAATCAGAGGCACTCTAAATGAGTTAAGTACTCTTGTCAACAAGACCCATATTCTCGTTACCAATCACCTAATTACTTAATTCTAAACATGATTGTTTCACCAAGCATCGATGTAATTCGTAAATCTGCACAATTGCGATCTGAATATTAATCAATAAATTACGATCAAACAGAAAATATAAAAGCGCGAGCAATATCAAAGAATATTCTATTAAACTTGTAATTATTTTAGTAGGATAGTTACATAATAATTACTTATAATATGTTGGACAATAATAGACAGTTCAAAGTTCTGCCCATATATTCTGTTGTTGTATGTGCAAACATCATCTCCACAGTACAATATCTTATACGTTATTTTAATATTAAAAAAAAAAATCATCTTTGTCCATTTATTCTATCCGTACTAAGTAGAGCCGTTTTTTTTCTCCGATGTTTTACTAGAATTTCTCAACACACCTACATCTAATCGAATTACACGGCTTTGTTCATTATTACGGAGAACATTCCATACAAAACAATACAGCTGATATTTCATTGCGTCTTAAAAAAATAACCGTTAATTTTCGACCAAATGAAAGTAGGCACAACATTTGGTACCTGCTACATCTACATAATAATTCTCTTATGTATTTTTCTATGTCAAAGCAAAGATGCATAGCCATAGGGCAAGGCTTAAAATACAAACGTTCTGTTTGATTTTTATCATCGCAAAGCCGTGCAAAACTTCTCACAACGTTCTTAGATATACTTTATTGCAATTAAATTAATATATTTTACGCTTTTAGGAATTTGCTAATTATTAGGATCTTCATACGAATATTCCGGTTAACACAGATAGCCATCTCTTGAAAACACAGTTACTCGTGTAAATTATGTACATTGAATCATAGTACAAGTATTACGGTATGAAAATGAAGTAAAAAGATTGAAAAATGATTTGAAATACAAATCCTAATTCAAATCTTATGCATGTTATCATATTATTTAAAAACATTTAAATGAAAATAATATTAAGTAGGTACCTACCTACTCCATTTTCATTGACTAATTCCTTACATCAAAGTCGGTCGGTGAAACAGTACCCTTTATTAATAAATAGGCCCCCACCTTTATTAATAAATAGTTATTTTTTGAAATGTGAAAGTAAGATTCTTCTATTTTGTGCGTATGACAGAAACAAAGATTACTGTTTAAGCCTTTTCATCTTAAGCAATGGGAAGATAGGCTAGAACCTTTTTAATGACCTTCAGATCAAGCCTGACATTCCGAATCAACAACGTAAAGCAAGTCGGGTATTAGCTAGTGCTAGAATAATACCGATTTGAGTGTGAAGAAATAGATTATAGCCAGCTACGCGATGTATTCTTACTGTAATGATTGTGATGATAAGATCAACCTTGTACAATTAACGTGAGTTTTTTCCACGGAACGCAATGAACCTTAATAACATTTTAGACAACGGTATAGTACTTTTACGTTTTGGGCGAGAAACACTTTTGTATTGGTGACATCATACGTAAAAACACCGTTGTTTGGTTGTTGGGGTAGCTAATCCTGCCCTATTGGTATAAAGAGTATTCCTGCTAGTTTGTTTCAAAATAATACTTCCAAAAATTCTATATATTATTATGAAAAAAATGTGATGTCGTGTTCACTCCAGCAAACATTTTCACGTGAAACCTAAACGCACTATATTATCTATCTGATGAACTCGTAAAGGATCACATTCGATCATAGACTGCGGCATTAACTTAGAGGGAGATTACGCAGGGTGAGCAAAAACTTTGAGACCTCTAGGACGCGGTCTAAAAATGTAGATATTTTTCATACTACACTGTCTAAATGGTCGAAGTAAGACTTTATTTAGTAATATTTCTCGGATGAAGTGTGCTGCACTCTTCGTTTTGCTAAGAGCCTTGTCAAGTCTGCACATGCAGGCTCTCGGTGTTTCTCTGGTTTGACTGTTAGTTGAAGATCTAGTTATGATTCTTAGCAATCAGTCAGTACCAACATTTAAAAATCTTACGAACTCGAATAGCCACGAAGTCATCTACTCCAACTCAACTCGGGGCACCAACTGACCGACAGGCGTAAATGGTACCGATTCGCTTCGGTCTCCCGAGGTCAAATTGTGAGCGAACACAAAAAGTAGTTGGTCAAAACCGCCCTTTTTATGTTTTATGGACAAGAGCATATAGCTTGAGTCTTCTTAGTCCTCTCTTATGGACAAGAGCATATGGCTTGAGTCTTTTTAGCCCTCTCTTATGGACAAGAGCATATGGCTTGAGTCTTTTTAGCCCTCTCTTATGGATAAGAGCATATATCTTGAGTATTCTTAGCCTTTTCTTATAGACAAAAGCATATAGCTTGAGTTTTCTTAGCCTTTTCTTATGGACAAAAGCATATAGCTTGAGTCTTTTTAGTCTTTTGTGAATATTTCGAAAAAGTTTGTACCTATACAATATAAATTAATTAATGTATCTAACGAAATACAGCAGAGATGCATTTAAACTCTAGGTTGGGTACGTGGAAAGGCTATGGCCGGGTTATTATTTATTTATTGTTAAAAAAATGTCACTGTTTATGATATGAAAATAAATATAAGAAAGTAGTTATAGTAATATAATATATTGAAGTTTTGGGCATGTTGACAGATATGATGCCAAAGGTAAGCCTTCTTATGGAAAAAGTTGACAAAAACAATGATAGACTAATTATTGTCTTTGGATAAAAAGAGAGTCCATTCTCCCTGCCAACCCTATGAGGATTGGTTAAAATAAATAAAACGGCATCAACCGGCGCCGTGGCGGCGCATAGGTAAATACTATACTTACGGACGACGAAAGTGACACCGAAAAAATAAAAAATAAATATCGAAAGTTTCAAGAAGAATATAGGTATGTTTTCACATTTTTGTAATGTAGTGTACCTACGTATAATAATAGTAGTCATCAGTTGTAGCGGAGAACATTTCGGCGATTAAAAACATGCACCTGCCTGCTTACAAAACTAATTGCTATATAGGTGCGATGTTTGGTATGCGGGTGCTACGTATATTATATAAATGAATTAATTACTGAGAAAACAGTTGTTTACCTAAGAAAGATCCCTATCAGACCCTTTGACTGCCGAATCAAACACAACGCCAGTCTTCTTAATCCGAAATACTGTGTAGGTAACACTATAATGGGATGTTTTTCTTCCTTTCTGTGCCGCTAGAGGCGCCCTAGCTAATCCGGTCTATTGTCAAATTCAGTGTTGCCAAAGGGGGCGATTTACTGCCGTTTGGGCTATTTGGAACTTACTTACTTACTTACCCTTCTAGCGAGTTTTCACCTTTCCGGATACTAAATGACCTTTTTTTAGTGAACTCCCACCTCTCTTCGGATACTAAAATTTTCGGAATGACCGCATACCAAATTTTCAGTTGGGCTTCTTTGCGTTTGAAAAACAGCGTTGGCAACACTGGTTAAATTAACGTTTATAACCTCAACGGTCCGGTTTGTCTTTCGTAAATAAATACTTTATTTTTTTTATTTATACTTTGTGTTACAGTGAAAATGAAAAAAAAAACAATTTATCATTCTAGTTTATTTCAAATTAAAAAACTTATTTATTAGTATATAATAAGATAACAATACGTTTAGAATAATCATTGTACATTTTTTTTTACATACTATTACAAATAAAATTGTTTATCTTATTTTATTTTTTATATATCTACCTAAATAAATACAACCTAACATACCGTAACAGAATACAAGAATATAATATACAGAACAGCAGCACTGAGATTTTTTTCTCAAAGAACGGGACTGAAAATTCACCCTTGAAGACAAATACAGTGATTTTGTTTGTGTGTAGTGTAAAAGGACATACTATGGTTTACCTCTTAGAAAAAGCCACTTTTGCAATCATCAATATTTAAAATGTTTAATTGTTGAATTGAGAAAACAAAAAAGATAGGAAATATATTAGTATAATATTTATCAGTCAATGCTAGATGCTATGTTTGACAGCTGTCATAATTTGACAATAGACCTGATTAGAAGATCTGCCACCTAGTGTGTATTGTCGGAAGCTCCCCAGAAAACTTCCCATTGATAACAAGTGGTCGATCAGTGCTCGAAATTTGACCGTAACTTTTTTATATTATAAGTTTGAACATTATTAAGGTTCCATTGTTAAGACAGTGCGAACACTGTTTCATTTTTTTCTTTCAAATACAATGACATGGATACGTCAAATTTGAATGTTTCTTTTTTTATGCATTTCCACTCACAAATGAGTGATTTATGAATTTGAATGTTGATATATACCTACAAAGTTTTTTCTATTATTATCAAAGAAAAACAATATGAATGTATTATCAATTTGACTACAGATAAACAAAAGAATACATTATTATGCGTCTGTGTCAATGTCAAATACATCGAAGTGTGTGTGAGTATCAAATACATAACATTACAGTAGTGTTTGGAATGTTTTTTTTTATTGATTTGTTCTAAGTTTTAAGAAAAATTAAAAAAAAAAGTATTAGCATTCGTTACTCCTCTATATAAACTATAAATGTGCGAAATTTCATACTCCTCCGTCCGCGCAATTTTTGTGAAAATAGTCACAAAGTGTTTCCTCCACGTATTCATATATAGATATTACGTACCAACATACATTCATATTATTACAATATCTAGTACTACGTTTTGTTTCTTTGTACTAAGACAGTACCTGCGTTTTTCTCTTTTACACAGACTAGCTTAAATCTTTTGAAAAGTGCGATACCTTCTTTATTGTCCAAATGCGTGTTTCCGAGTATTCCTTTGTTTTGGGTACTATCACAAAAAAAATCAGGAGTGCTTAAACAGTGAAACAGTGGAACGGTTGCAATAAATGACAGGAATTTATTTATTTTATTAAATTTATTTATTTTATGACGCCTGGTATATTGGATTCTTCTCCGGATAACAGAATAATTATTAAAATTCGAAAAATGGTTAGGAACTAATATTAAACATAATAAAGTTAGTATGGAACGGATTTACTAACGCCATCTGCGAAAAATTATATAACAACAAAATTATTGTGTACCTAACAACCATTGAGTTTCAAAACATTGGTAAGCAGATTTTTGAATTTCTTTCAAGCTTTCAGAAATATTCAAACATATTTTAAACGTTTCTTTGTATAAATTACGAAATCGATTTCAATATTCATAGTAATTAAGGAGTACAGGAAAACGTATGTCGGCAAAGATAGTTTAATATGTTTGACTTATTCATTTACTGACCACACATTAAGATACCACTGTATGTGTAAGTAATATAAACAATAATTATTTACGACTTCATAGTGCCTAAACGTAGGTATTAGGAAAAAAACAACGATTTTGGAAGTTTTTGTAAAAGAAAAATAAGATATAGGTAGGTAATTTATGAAATATTAAGAATTTACTTTTTTGACTGCTACTAATTGATGAATCTAATTTTGCAACATTCTTTTATTAATAAAAATAAAATGTCTCACACAAAATAAACACATCTTTTACACCAAGTTGTGCCTAAAAGAGGAAGGGTTTTATAGCACCGGGTATCCCACTCACCACCCTCGGAACAAAATTCGACGTCTGAACAACTAGGCTACCAACCCCTTTATTGAAATTAATCAAAATATTAAGTTAATAAGTACCTACTGTATTTTTCATAGGAAAATTCTATACTTGATCTATTTTAATAGGTTTAATACAGGTTGATAATTGGGTTTTATTTTTTTTTCTCATAAACAAAACAAGTATAAATATTATTAGGATAACAAAAATATACCTATTAAGTATAAATCTAAAAATAAAAAAATAATATATCCATCCCATATCCATCCGATAAAAGTTTATGTACCACTGTTTTTGACAACGTTCTTTTATTGTTCCGGCTTTTGTTCTTTAGGTACCTACCCTTCTTTAGGTATCTCGCAATAATATCCTGTTATAAGGGTCTGGTGAAGAGAAAGAACCTCCATTATTGTTATTGCAGCTATTTCTCTTTCATTTAACGCCAAATTTGATAAGCTCCACAAGACTACATGATACCCAACTATATAGTAAAGCAAAGTAATCCTATAACGAAAGATTATAAGTCTGTCAATACTTATAAACCTCTCATAATGGCATTTTGTAAGACTGTATTGCTTATAATAGCATTTCACAAGCATAAAATTTTACTCTTGGGAGTGCTACAAGTACAGATTTTGCTAGTAGGGTAAGGCTTTAGTTGCATATATCCAAAGCATTTCTTTTTAGTCACGAATTCTTCCATACTTATTTGGCCGTCTTCATCTTGTCCAATTTGATAAACCCTCTAAATATTGAAAATAGTGGGTATACCAAATTTTATGTAACACAAGCGGATACCTTAATTTCCATGCAGTAGGTACTATTAACAAGTGCAATCCTATTAATGGAAGAACCCAAAATTAGAGGTGTTTTTGGATTCTGTATGATACTACGGCGTATGTCATAGTTAATCTGGTCCTTGTCAATTAGTTTTGCTAGATCTATGCCCTCTGCAATTGTGAAAAGGAGGCCTCACTGTTGGCAGTTTCTTGCATGTATTAGGCCCAACGCATCAATCAGTGGATAGATAAATACTCGTATATCTTACACAAAAGTCTTTCTATGAGATATGTTTAGGATATCCGACGCCATTTTTAACAAGAGGTACCTACTGTTGGATAACGATTTATCTCTAGGAAGGCTGTCAAAATAGCGTTCACTGACGTTTTAAAATTCCATAATGATGTGAAGAACTTTCGACTTGTTTTTCCATAAACCAAAATGAAAATTATTTACATAGGTACATCTCCATTAAACGTAACGACAAAATATGGATACTACAATGAATTATCATTTTGAAGCTTCAAACAAATCATATTTTTATAAACGATCTGGAATGAAAAATCTAAATTATAATCGAAATGTCGTTATATTCTCAAACTTTCTGTGAAATCATTGTAAAGTTTCAAGTTTTAGAAAAAATATTACAAAATTATAATATGCGAAACAAAAAACAACATTTGAACCTAACCTAAATATTTGATTCAATACGCATTAATTGTCAAAACAAGACTTTATCTGACATCAAATCTGGCGCGAAAAAGCAAATCCATAGAAATTTCCCTGGAATCCATAGAAATCAATAGATATCAGCATAGCAAACTGTTGTCTTCTAGATATCCATCTATTAGATATTTTTCAATTGATGCGGCCGTCAGATTCTTTCCATCACTTTATCCACTACAAGAACTTTTATCTACATATTATTGATGCATTGGGCCTAAGTGTGCGTTTACGAACTCCCCCACATAATCTGAGTATCATTACATTATTGACATCTGCCGGCGCATAGGTGAATACTGAAATGCCGGTTGATGAAAGAAAAAAATCGAAAATAAATAAATAATTAATAAATAAAACATGGCGTCAAATTGATAAGTCTAAATACTATATACGTTTACTTTGGTTTCGTGAAGGAATGAAATCATAATGCATTCTGTCGCAATTGGCATATTGGTGATGTCATGTTGAGAGGAAGGCCGTATTCGTACCAACGAATGCAATATCTTAGAATCGGTTGAAATCCACATAACATAATTATATTCGTTGTCTCAAATTCTATTTTGTTCTTTCGAAAACATAGAATTTTCATTGCTCCAAAACAGGTGTATCTTGTATTTCATTATTTTCATTTACTGTCTCTTTCAAAGCTGTTTTATCATTTTAATTTATTCTTTTTTTTCTGTTTTATGTTTTAACTTGACTTAAGTTCATTAAGTACCTACACAATTTTCCTTTTTCGGTATAAGATCATGTTTGCAAAATGGTGCTCATCATTGCTGTAGGATGGATTGTTAAACCTTTGGGCAACTGTATTAAAGCTAAAAAGGGGTGTAAATGTGGAGACTGCTCGAAACATGAATGTGTTTGAGGTCGCATTTGGTATATATGTTTTTTTACCCATCAAGTTGTGTCTCTAAAGGGGTAGGCAGAGAGAACGGACCTCGACTCTTTCCTATCCAAGCACACTTCATTATTTCTGTGTGAGTCGTCTTACTTGTGTTTTTTTATTTGTTGTAGCTATATACGTCTCCTGCCGGTGTAGACAAATTCAAATTGGCGTTCTACTACAAACGAAGATTTCGCCAATGTATAGTACGAAAAAATTAACTGTCCACTGGAACATGTAAACAATAATTATTTAAACCAAACAAAGACTTATATAAAAATAAAAGAAGTGGACAGTTAATTTTCTTCCTACTCTACATTGTCGAAGAATTCGTTTGTAGTCGATCGCCAAATGCAATTTGTCTAGGCCTACTGAGCATTCAAATTATACAAAAGAACATTAAAACGTAAGCGTGCATTTATACCAAACGATCATAGAGCTGAATCTAGAAATAGAGCATATTTTCTTTTACCCATGGTTGATATTGGACACCATGGAAATATTAACAAGCAAGAACTAATTAGTGGGCGATAACAGTCCCTTCTCGTTGTTATTTCTTTGATGTCCATATCAACGATCAAGAAAATATTATTAATATAGGTACTACATAATATATTTACCAGCTCTGGTGGCTCTACGTTCGTGGACTTGTGGGACTCCGGTGTGAGACCCTTACGGCGATGTCGGAGTCCCGTCTTGGCTTTATATAATGCCAGTAAAAAGGAATCTCCAAATTACTGTAATACTCGGGTGGTGGAGGGTCTTATTCAATGCCGAAAGACTTATTTCACTTTAATTCACACTAAAAATTATTATTATTACACATTGATAGTTAGTGCGATTTACATAATGCAGATGCAAAATATATAGTTTCAAACAGATGCAGCGGTTGTAATAACGATGGTTAAATAAATAATTAAAAAAGCTGCTAACCTAGGGTAGCCCAGAACTCATAGTATATTATAACAGCCTTTTCGTGTAAAACATATCTTTGCATAAAAATTCATAATTTTACTATTGAAATGAATTTATCCTTGGAATAATTATAGAAACTTTAAAATGATATCGACTATTGGAGCTTTTTATTATCTGCTTTAGAACTACATATTCAATATTAATCGGTACTTTAAGGGGGACCCACTGAAGTTACGGACCTCAAATTTTACGTGCTTGTGCAGGAGCATAAGACCAACCGTATACCAAATTTTATGAAAATCTAAGAATTTTTTTTTTCTTTTTTAGCCATTTTCTAGAACAAGTGAAATTTTCTTTGGATACTTTAAGAGGGTTCCCCTGAAGGTACAGATCTCAACATTTTACTGGCTCATCTACTACGAGGGGCTAACCCTTCTACCAAATTTCAATCAAATCGGATAAGAATTACTATGAGTTATGGGTGCGCACACATTTTTGGCGTACGCGTAAATTAATTTTTTTTTGCATTTTTGGAATCTACACTCTCGAAAACGTCGAGAAAATTAATTTCAGCGAAATCAATTTTTTTTCCACCAATCACAAGACTCATGTATATTCCATATACTATGAGTACTTAATATAACTCAGATTTCTATGAACTAATGCAATAAATTATTCATCATACTAACTAAAGTGAATATAAAGTTTTACGAAATGTAGATAGGTAGTATGTTTTGTTAAATACAATAATTACTCATATTATTCTTAGATGTTTTCGATGTGTAGAAATATATTCTACCATCATAGGTAATCTACAATCTACACCATTAAAAGTTGTTTGTTATGTTTATCCTACACCGCGTGTTTCTGCTCTCACAATGCTTGTACGATCTTATAATCACTGTGGACGGATTTCAAATGAATTATCTATTTAATGTTCCTGTTATGTACCTACTTATTTTATTATGTCATCGCATACGCATAAATGCAGAATTAAAGTTTGATTTTGATCACATAAAATGAATCTGTGCTCACTCAATATATATATAGGATATGACTATATCCATTTTTGTTAATGTCTCATCTTTATTGCCTATTGGCTTTGTTGGTGCACAACGTTCTAATTACGTCTAGATTCTTGTGACCATTTTCCGGACTAGATCTTAACGAATAATATGTAACAACTTCTTACCTTCTTCTTACCAGTCGTCGTCCTCAATGCTGAGGGTCGTGGCCATCATGCACTCTGTTGTGGACCATTGCTCGCCAGGATGTTCTGTCGGCTGCCAGATGGACGGCTCTATGTAGTGTCGTGGTGGGAATATTTTGCTTTATTTGGTCGGTCCATCGCATCGGAGATCTGCCTCTTGTTCTTGTACCAGGCGCTCTTCCGACCATGATTAACTTCTCAAGGCTGTCTTCCCCTCTACGAGCTATGTGTCCAAAAAACTTAAGTATGCGTTCGAGACAGAGAGACGACAATCTCACCGTGATGCGGAGTTCTTGAAGAATTGAGATGTTAGTTCTTCTTGCTGTCCATGGGATTTTCAGCATTCTTCTCCAGCAGCACATTTCTCCGTGCGTCTATTCTGTCTATCTCTAGCTCGCAGAGTCCACGATTCCACTCCGTAAAAGAAAATGGAGAAAACAAGTGTGCGCACGATCTTAACCTTCAGGTTTCTGGATATGTTCCTGTCCCTCCATATCTTATTGAGACTGGTCATTGCACTCTTTGCCATACCTATCCTTCTCCTGATCTCGGTTTCACACTCGCCTAGGTTGGTAATTGTGGACCCCAGATAAATAAATTTGTCAACTATTTCCAAGTCCGAAAGTGCATCTGTCATTTGTAAGGTGTTCGCTCGGTCTACAATCATTAGCTTGGTCTTCGACTTATTAATCTTAAGTCCCAGCTTTAGGCTTTCCTCCTCTACTCTATGGAGTAGTTCCACCATTTCAGCCTCGCTGGATGCAAATAGGTTGGTATCATCTGCATACCTAAGATTTGACACTTTTTTTCCTCCGATCGAAACTCCTCCGTGCCAGTTTTCTAGAGCTTTTCTCATTATATATTCGCCATATATATTAAATAAATCGGGGGATAAAATGCTCCCTTGGCGTACTCCTTTGTTAACACTGAATTCACGTGAGGTGTTTTCTCCTATTTTAACAGTTGCTGTGCCAGAATTGTACAGACTCCTAATCAATGTGATCAGATGGTGTGGTACGCCCATATTATTTAAAACTCTCCAAAGTGAGTCCCAGTTCACACAGTCAAATGCCTTGCTATAATCTAAGAAACAGATCAGCATTGGGATCTGAAATTCTCTTGATTTTTCTATGAGCAGTCTTGCATTTAATATCTGTTCTCTGGTCCCCTTTCCCTTCACAAAGCCTGCCTGCTCCGGTGGAATTTGAGCATCTGTGTAGTGTTTTAATCTTTGTTTAATTATTTGAAGCATAACCTTGCTAGGGTGGGATATGAGGGCAATTGTTCTAAAGTTTTCACACTTCATCGTAGATCCTTTCTTGTGTATCGGGATGAACATAGACTTTAAACCCAATCATTCGGCCATTTCGATGTTTTCCATATTTTCTGGCATATATCGTGGATTTGTTTCACACCCAAATCTCCGGTGTGTTTTATAAGTTCCGCTGTGATGCCATCCGAGCCTGGGGATTTGTCGTTTTTCAGTTTATCAATTGCTTCTTCTACTTCCCGCAATAGTATGTCTGGTTCACGATCATAGTCTTCTATCCCTTCGATATTATCATCTGTCGGGTCATTGTACAAGTCTTTGCAGTATCTTCTCCATCTTTCTAGGACCTTTTCGTATTCATCCAGGACTCGCCCATTTTCGTCTCAAACGCAGCATGTTCTTGGTTTAAATTCTCGTGTCAGAAGTTTTATTTTATCAAAGAGATCTTTGGTCTGGTTGGACAACGTAACAACTAATGACTAACAATTCATTACTGATGTTCGATTTTTAAATTTAACAAACCACTACGGGCTTACGATCGTCTTCTACTGCTATTTCGAAGGCTGGCTTATAATGTATGTCACATTTCAGAGTTAGGTATAATGCCCCTTCATAAAATAATTAGTTCGAACTAAAATATTTCATGAATTTAGAATCTGGCAGAATATATATATGTATATTATTGTATATTGAAACAGTTGTGCTAAAATTAGATTGCGTCATACAAATTAATCAGAAAACTGTCTCCTCATAATAACACCATTATCTCGTTTTGTGCATGTGAAACCCGATAACGCAATACAATAAGCCCAGTTGTTATCTTACGAGTAGGTTCCCATTATCATATCTCTATCTCGCTCACTTCTTACACGACTCCCCATGTTTTGATGTGACCTCATGTTTGACCTCAGCACTTTTCACTTTTTCAATTTCAACTATTTTATAAATACAATATATTTTGTTTTTTTTTGTTAGAATTGTCATACTTAACAATTGTCCTTATATAGTATATAAGCTTACTTAAATGATACGTATCTACCTATATTCCAAATGATTTTTGATAGATATATTCGCAGGATTACATTAATTTCATGTTACAGACGCCTGTTATTGGAGCATTGGGGGGTGCATGTGTTTTTAATATGTTTATCTTTGTATGTGTTTTCAATGCTCTGTTGGTGTCTTTATAAAAAAAAATTGCAGAAAATAAAAAAATAAATTAAAAGTTAAATGTTCAGGAGGTTTCTATCTTTGTAGCTTCAAAATCTCTCATCATTTGAGAACGATAATATTACATACTTTTAATATAGTGTTGTATTGATACAAGACTCGATAAATTCGCGTATCACCTATACTTCTATGAAGACTCTGTACCTACTTCATTTCCAGTAATTCGAAACAAAAAAAAAATGACAAATCTTTGATATGAACAATATGAATATCTGACGGGCAAGAACTCTTTGTATGGGAAAAGAATTTTTATGAAAGAGAATTTGTTTATTTTTCAATTTCCCTCGAAATTTTTCCATAATTTCTCACCGTTTAGCTATTGTTAAAGTCTTATGCATGATGTGATGACATGTGAAAAACGTAGGTAGGTACCTACATTATTATTACTATTTTCGTATATCATCGGTATATTATTATAGTCTATGGTTTTTGAACCGAAACATACGTATAAAGTTTTGACCACGATAACGTGAAAATTCACCAGTGTGCGCCTTGCAGGATTAAACAAGTAAAATATTATGTTTGAGTGCGGTGTGGGTGATGCGCTCAGCGGGCAGGTATTATCGGTGCGAAGAGTAGGTAGGTGTCAACCACGTCTCTGCAAGAACAACAACGTCTCTTCTTGTTTGTTATGGATGACGCTGAAATGAATCACCTCTATGAATAATAATACCTGCTTACTGTATTTTTATCCCCATCTATTTGATAGTATCAACAATGGTTTTATTTCTATTATTCTATTCTATTTTAAATAATTTGTAAGACTTTGTTGTTGTTTTTAAAGATTACACATATTATACCTACAGAAAATGAGCAAAAAAGTACGGGTTCTAAACTTTTTTAAAGGCGGTACACAATGGCATATTATGCTTATCACACACCCATTATTGACATCTGACTGAGAAGCGTTTTTATTGGACGAAAGTGCAACGACGTGCCTTTTAGTGAAGAAAAAAAAATATAGGTTGTCATTACCTTCACCAAAATTAGTACTAAATAACTCGATGAGAATTCTCATAATTAGGAGTTTCGGAGACTTAAACATTACCACCTAATGGCGAACGTTATTAACGTAAAGTGATCACACTAAGCCAGCCTTCGAAATAACAGTAGAAGACGGTCGTAAGCCCGTAGTGGTTTGTTTCATCTAAAAATCGAACATCAGTAATGAATTGTTAGTCATTAGTTGTTAGGTACATATCCTACTCAACTTACGGATACGTTCGCAACCTATTCGACTTACATTCAATCAATCAATCTCCCTTTGAACCCCACTCGGGGGCATAGGGAGGCAATAAGAGCTCTTCATGCTTATGACCTACTCCCACATCATGTTCAACTTACATTACTTAAACATTATCATCATGTTGGGTCGATACTGTCACAGTTGCGCTAAAATTTAGCGTATGAAATGAATATAGCTGCATGTTAACTGATTCCAACTAAAATGATATAAACCCAGTCGTATCCTAATTCCTAATAACAAGAAATCTATCAATACGAGTATTTACTGTGATTTGTTTCAACCAAAATAAAAATAATATAACGTAACCGTATAGCGATATTCTATAGTTCAAAGTTCAAATATCAAAATTCTAATAATGACCGCTAAATTTGCTTTAGTGTACCTACCTATTTTTTCTTCACTATAATGCGATTGGTGACTGTTAGTGGAGGACTGTAAGTCATGTACAATGATAACAACTATTAGATACACCGGCTCTGTACAAAGTGTGCAATTCTCGACCAAATAATTTTACGAAGGGCTTGTTCACATTCCACACCCTTCCACTTCGTCAAGTGCCTTCTAGTAGTCCACTGCCTGCCTCAATGGAATGGGAACTATTTTTTTTTTACCTGAATGGTTAAAATATACCTGCGTTGCTTCCCGTTAATAATAAAAGTCAGCATCGGTTAATATCTTGTTTGTTCTTAATTCTTATTAGAATCATTAGGTATTTTGATCTCCCGACATGGAATGCACTTTCGATTCTTCTTTTTTGGTTTCTTGAACGTTTACCACACCGCCTTTTTGGCGAGATTCCTTTAAAACGAAATTTAGCATATTATTTTAAGGGTCTTCCTGGTTGGCGATTTTATATCGAAATTTTATGGGTGTTCAATGTGGTCGTGCTGAAAGCGCCTTCTTGTCCTGCCCCACCTTATGCTGTGCTCAATATTGCAGAACTCACATACGACGGTGTTCTGTATTCTATCCCTCAATGTCTCATCCAGAATGGCACCTTCATCTCAGCGGTTCTCAACAATGCTTTAGTAATCCGTATGTCATGATTGGCCTGACGCAGATTTTGTATATATTCACTTTTTGCTATCCACCCGCATGTGATTATTACTCCATACAAAAAATCTTTCAAGCATCCGGCTATTGCTGCTGGTTTGGTGGTCTGATCGAGCACTTCGTTGTAGAGATCAATTTATTATCATCTGTCATAATATATGATTTCAAAATACAATAGATTACTCTCCTTCGTCGCTTTTAAATATTATAAAGTATTTGAGATGCAATTCTTTCACGAATATAATATGTATTTTACTCAATCAAGTTTGACGATTGCTTTATTATATTATTTTTCCTCAAACAATAGGTGATTGAGAAATCTTATAGCCTATGTAGGTATAAACTCATTGATTTGAAATTTGAAAAAATATGGACATAAAATTTCCTCATATTGTATTTTTGTATTTTTTTTTTGTAATTATTATAAGTAGGTAACATTGTAATTGTCGTTTTTCGACGTATATTTTATAAAATAAATAAATAAGTTCTTACGTACCTATTTGGATATTTTTATTTGGAATTTCTCTAACGTAGGTAACGGTAAATAGCTTTCTGTGAAAGAGTCAAAGAGTGAAAGAGTAATATTTATAGAATTTAACTCTTTAGACCACAATTAGGATTTGTTTGCTATCAGGTACCTACAGAATTTTGCTTCTGCATTATAGTGCTGAAAAATGCTAGTTTAGTCCGTGCTTCAAATCGCGCGTTTTACCCTCCGCGTTAGAAAGATTTTATCTTGTCACTTAAGATGTTAAGTAAAGTGAGTATAGATGTTTATGTTTGAACAATGATTAAAGATATCACGTTGTTAATAAATTAATTATTACACTTACATTTTATTTGTGTTTTGAGAACAGCGGATGGACCAAGAAAACCCTGGGGCAGAGGCCTAGAACGGGTCATAGAAACTCAAGTATAGGCCACAGCTGATGAGGTGGTATTACGATATGAGAAGAGTGGCCGGTAATCAGCTGTATAGAACGTTGGTAGTTGGGAAGTCACTACGGGAAATTAATTCATACTTATATATTATTCCTCTGTAAGGTGATATTCCTTACTTTGACTATAATAGCACGTTTCCGAGGAGAATATTGTTCATATTCAACTGTCACTACGAGAAGAAATGTCAAATTATTCGCAGGCTCCAACGCGCTAAAGTATGTAAAATTGGGAGCCTTTAAGAGACAACAAAACTTTTTAAATGACAATCTAACATGAATGACCATTTTCTATGCATGACGTCCAAAAGGTTTTTCTGCAAAAGGTTTTAATAAATAACATTTTTTGCCACCTTTTATAGAAACACCATAAATTTGAAACACTCCATCGAACCAACATACAATATTCTCACGATAAAATTGTATGGGAGTAGGTACCTACAAGGGTAAAAGAAAATAATATCAGATCACAGAGAAATTTTCCGAGATTGAACGGCTCTAACACTCATTGTAAAAACACGTGCAGAGAATTTTCTTCGTGTTTCCATTACTCGTGTAGCACGAACTGGAGTAATATTTCCACCAGAAAATAGCATCGTAGCATAATAATTCCAGTAACCAAACTCATTTTTGATACGAGATCAATTGAATTACTGTTCTATATTTGAAATATTAGTTGGTAAATTTACGTTTTAAATTCTTTTTTCAAATGTTTTTGACCACAACATTTGATAGGAGCAGACTTAATAATACTTTCAATTGCATAGGATGTAATTGTTGAATATGTTTACAGCATTTACACTAACTAAACACATCAACTTTTATTTATTTATTTATTTATTTTATACTTTATGCATATTAAAAATAGTGTACAAAAAATAGTGTATAGACAAGTGGCAATGGCGGGATTATAGCCGTAGCAATCTCTAACATCCAACCACAACCAACCACTTTTGTGTTTTAAGCCGCTTTTAGAATGTTGTACACATAATTCAATCAAATATAGATACAATTATTACAATATATCTATTATATGTGGTCCCATTCGATTCGATTTCAATTTCGGTCATTACCGACAAATATATAGGAAACGGTTCTTTAAGTCTTTCAATTATCTATCTATCGTTGTTAATATTAGACTATTATCTAAACAGTGATGAATTTTGTTAAAATATTCACACTTAAGCATAAATTTGTGTGCACTTTAATTAACACACTTCTAATAATATTATGCTGCATATTATGCAATGACGATATATTGTTATTCTGACCGAATTAAAAGAAAACCAATTCCCAATTGTCGGTAGTGACCGAAATTGGAATAGAACCGAATTGGACCGCATATATGTGGAAAATAGGCCTCATTGATGGGGATCATTACAATATCACTTACATAAGCAAGTACTCTCGGCGTATAATGGATATTGAAAATGTGAAAGGAAACCAAATCGTGATTCTTGTGTGGCACAAATCCATGTCCGACAAATTGTTTTGTGTCTCGTACTAAACTTGTTCAGACGATGGCTATTTGAACTGTACTTGTAGTACGTAAATTATTGTCTAATATAGAAGAAATAATGACTCTTATTGTATTAAGATGAACAAAAATGTAAAAAAAACGATGTTATTCATCACCATTTTTTGTACCAACCTTCTTAATATCTCGGTGAAGTAGTAAGTTATTTCACTAGATGAAACTCCTATCACCTATGTACGAGTAGATCCCAAATTAAATAACAATTTCCAGCAAATCACATAAATAAAAAAATGGCGAAACTTTTTTGTGACACATTTGACAGCTGCTTAGAACTCTCTGTATGAAAAAACAATTGTTTTTTTTTTCATCGCAATTATTTCATATCGTCTCATTTTTTTATTAAAATTAAAGATTTACAAAGTATATAAAATTCACATGACACAATAGGTACATAATATTTAAATACAATAACTCTGTCGATAGAGCAAAGCTCGTGTTCGACAGAGGAGCACAACCAACAGACATCACAACTTACTTACACAATATTAATACATACAAGACAATACAAACACTCTTTCTCTCCCTGTGTGTCACTTCACACCCTCCAAGATAAACGCATCTTCAGATTCGCTCACAACAAGGAAATCTCACACAATCATACATCCACATTGATAATCCAAACCTGGACTGCAGCCTTGTATCTTTCGTACCTCTCTATCATTCTTATTGCGGATGGTAGGCTGTTAAAAAATTTCCGTCCGAGGTATCA
>CAUYXC010000001.1:0-43878 GCA_963576905.1 Mystacides longicornis | reverse complement strand
CTGGTCGTAGGTTCGAAATTTAGTTCATAAATATCTTATCCTGAGCAAACACGACATAAAAAGAATAAACGATATCGGTCCAGCCGTTCAGGTCGAAATAAATAACGTTAAACGTGAAAACTGTTAACGTTCCGAACGTTAACGTTTACCAAATTGAAAATGGTTTCCAAACAAAAAAAAATGCGTTTCGTCTTCAATATAATAGCAGCGTCATAATACTTCCAAAAATTTTGAGGTAACGTTTAACGTTAATTTTGAAAAACGTAATACGTAAAGTAGGTCTCCATTTTTATAATAACGTAATATTCTCCCTTTTAAGCCCCCCCGCTCACCGCAAGCCAGCCCGGAGGAAACTAAAGCGCAGCAAACCCGATCCGCACAAAGCCAAACCCTAGCCCGATTGCCAAAAAGCCAGCCGCACACAAATCAAGCCCGTGGCGGTTCCCCCCAAACCACCCCTTATACGAGAGGCCTTGGACCCACTCAGGAGAATAGGTTAGGCATAAAGAACTCTCCATTGCGCTCGAAGTCGTCCGAGGCTCATTGTGCCTTTTCTAACCGGTTGAGTTTAAAGGAAGTGAGGTGGTCAACCTCAGTATTCTAATGGTATAAGTAATTGGCGTTCGACTTTAAACGAATTTTCGACAATGTAGAGTAGGAAGAAAATTAACTGTCCACTGTTTATATTTTTTATTAAATGAAACGGATATCGGCAACTATCCGATATCCGGTCTATCCGGCGGCGTAAATAATATCCGGATACCGAATAGTAAAAAGAGACATGTTTGGATAACTCATTGATTTGTTTATTAAAGTATCACTTAAGAAATACACCTTATAATCACAAAATAAATTCTACAACTTAGAAAATTGATTATCAAGCATAAGGTAAATTATGGAGAGTAATTCTATATAATATTTCGTTATATAGACTATTAGACTATATAGAGGAAAACAGCAGCTTTGCTGGTCTTCGTAAGTAAGGGAAGTTTAATAAAACGACGTTTCGTCATATATCATCCTGGCTGAAGATGCAGATAGTTTCCGCGATTTTTGGAACAATAACGTTCCGGCAACGGAGTCAGTCCAATTTGTTTATACCGCCTACGTAAGCGTAATTCATGCGTTGTACCCATGGTAATTTACGCACAGGCCGGGCTCTAGTAAGGACTTCTTTAGCATTCTACGAATTGTATAAATTTTTGAAAATAAAAACACCGATATTTTAAGGGGAGCGCTTTTCTTCCTCCCGCAAGGGTTCCGAAGACAAAGAAGATCTTCTCATACCGAGAGGGTCTTCCTCGTGTTCTGCTCCTTCGAAGCAGAGCTGAGGGATCTGGAAATGGTGTGTGAGGAGGTCATAATATCCGGCTAACTGCTATCCCTTTCGTCTCTATTTTTTATATGTTCCAGTGGACAGTTAATTTTTTCGCACTATACAGTGACGAAATGATATGGTCATTGACTTTCCAGTGTTTTCAAAACAATTATTTACGATCTATCCTAAAATGATGTGAGGATTTTGTAGATAATTTTAAAATTTAATATTTTGCACTTTTACTACATTTGATATAAAATAATTTACCTATTGACTTCATAATACTATTTACCTTTTTTCAACATAATATTATATCAACTTGCTATTCATGGTTTACGCAATAAATTCAAAGCAAGATTACTCACATAGTTTTTTTTTTGCTAGTGTTTTTATGAAATGGCTTCAAATATTTTGACAGATCAAGACATAAAGAATTGCAATACAATCCAGATTCTTTTCGTGAACTTACCGTAAATTATTTTAGTAGAGATAATAAATTACTAAAATAGGTAGGTACCTACATAATGATTTTAATGTCGATCGTAAAAAAAAACAATTCAGAATCGCTGTACAGGATGCATGGTACGAAAAATATATTGAAGTAGGTACGTAAAGTGTTTCTCTGAATTCACGGAAAGTGTATTATCTCTTATATAAAAATGGAACGCTAATTTGCGCGGTCATCGTATGGGTAAGAACACGTTGAAAGCCGATTACGATCCGCGCCGACCAGCTCAAAGATTGTTGTCTATGGTTTCCATGCATTTAAATGGGCATGTCGGAAAGCGGGTTCCTGCTTTTTCTGTGGGTTTCCCCATTCAAATGCATAGTAACATTCTTTGCGCCGGTTGGCGCTAGTCAGAATCGGCATTCTACGTGTTTCTTACCCTATGAGAACAGCTGAACTTATATCGCCCATTTTTTGTCGTGTTTGCTTTTGTCTGAAGGGTCTTATGAAAGAAAAAAGTTGCACGAATAAAAATAAAATTCCATATTATTATTAGATTTTTTCTAATTTTGAAATTAAATCAGGCGTTTGACAGGAATCAGTTGTTTGATGAATGATACGATTCACGGAATGCTGATAGTAAATAATAAAATGATATGTTTTATAACAGATGCAGCGGTTACAGTAGTTAAAAAGGTAATAATGAATTGTATCATTATACTAATTCAAGTTCAATAATATAAGGACCACGTCGTCGTCTGTGTTAAATAACTTTAAACTGAAATCAACTTAAAGTTATGCATAAAATCTCGAACATATTATTTATATTCCAAGGCGGGACGAAGTTTGACGGGTCGGCTAGTTCAAAACTATATTATCATTATAGATTACGCAATAGTTTCGTCACGTGTATTGGAGAAAGTAGGTTGGGTTGGGTATACCTACCTACGTATATATTATTATTCATACACGCTGCACCGGACCACCTCGCGGTGTATGTATGTTTATTGTATGAAACGATGTCGTCAATAAATTAAATTTTTACAAAAATTGTTAAGAAAAGTTTGAGATGTACTGCTATGATGTATGTATTTTTTATAGAAAAATAAATTATCTAGTTGTAGCGTTTCGGCGTTTTTCGATATTTTTATAAAATTCTGAAATATAGGCACTGAAACTCGTAAATTTGTCATAAAAAAAATATTTTTCTTTATAAAAAAAGTTTGAGAAATCCTGGAACTTTTTCATTAAATTATATTTTAGATATTGTATTTTTCTATATACATACACAATTTTAGGGTTCTAGATTTTATGGTTTTCGAGATATATGGAAAAATTACATAAAATTCAAAGGTTGATAACCCCTGACTGAAAAAAAAATTCAAAATTCTGAGTATACAAATTTTGTATGCTTAAAATATTCAATAGTTTCTGAAATTTTAGGATCTGTGCATCAAGCGAATCAAAAGTTACAAAGAGGGGACGGATACACACACATATACGTTGGAAAAGTGCCCCTCACCCCCTACCCTCTAATTAATGATATCTTTTGAAAACGAAATAGTATAATTTGACTCTTTCTGAAGAAATCATTTTTTTGAAATTTCGATAAAACCAGTTTTAAACTTTTTAGGAGGCACTTAAAAATCATCCCTTTTTATATGTGCCCTTTTTCATCCCTTTTAGTTAAATTTTGGAAAAATTGCCAAATACGCTAACACTCATTTCTATAGAAGAATTCATATGCCAAATCTCAAGTTCGTACCATGTCTAGTTTCCGAGATATTCGCATACTTTGAAAAACATTCAACCCTATTTTTCACCCCTTTAGGGGTGGAATTTCCAAAAATCCTTTCTTAGTGGAAGGTTTTGTATTGAGACCTACCAGATTTCCAAATTTCACTTCTCTACGATTAGCCGTTTGGGCTGTGCGTTGATGAGTCAGTCAGTCAATCAGTCAGTCAATCAGTCAGTCAGTCAATCAGTCAGTCAGTCAGGCACTTTCCTTTATTATTATAGATTACACATACATGATAAGATGATTTGGTTGTTGGCATCAAAGTTGTCCAATTTCATTTTCATGGTAAATTGTTATAAAGTTCATAATATTATACCTATTGATACTACTTATTCACTTATCTTGTGGTGTTTATTCTATTCTGTTTCCATTGAAATAACTATTTGTTTGCTTAGATAAAGTAAAAAATAATAATAAAAATACAAAAAAAATATAATAAGACTATTTATAACACTACTATCTTTCTTTTTTCACTTGTTTTGCTGACTAAAGCCGAAAGGCAAATAAATTATTAATATTAGGGCCTGTTCACTTCTGAACCACGAGCGATAACGTAACTAATGCAACGCTGCATGCAACGTATCAAATTTCCATAGCGATGGTTCGTGGTGGTTCGCCACGAACCGAAGAACAAAATATTGTTGAGAAATTATCTGTAATTACTTTAAAATATAATTTCTGTTTAAGGTAAAACTAAAATAAAAGTAAACCTCATTTCTAAATTTTGATTTTTTTTTTGTATTTAATGAATAAATCATTATTATTTAGGATATTTTATGATTAGCAATATGGATGACAAAAGGCCAGGAAACCTTAATGGAGCAACCTTATGAAGGAGATTTAAAAGTATCGTCATTGGTAGTCTTGTGGTAAAGTCGACGACTGCTGATCACGAGGTCCCGGGCTAGATTCCTACTCGGCTCAGTATTTTTGTCTGCTTCTCACTAGTAATTTCTACCAGAGCTGAACGGTATTCACGTACAAGTAGGGGAGGCCTGGGACGGTTGACCAAGTTTCAGCTTAAAGGTTTCTATTTTTATTTCTTTAGAGCACATTAATTTAAAAAATGGTTCAGTTAATAGATTAACTATTTATCTTTGTAAAAAAGTGGCAGAAGGCACGTTATAATATAGAGTACAGACCAGCGTGCGTAGCTAAAATTGCACTCAACGACTAGTCTGTCATAGAAAACGACTACTCTGTTAGACAGATAGACGACAGAAAACTCGTAGCTAATTTAGCTTTTTCTGTCACAGAGTATTCTATCGGCGTCTCTCTGGCGTCGGATTTTATAAAGAAATTTTACTTTATCTTTTCACACATTTATCTGTGACATATTATGGTCGACCAGTGCTCGAAATTCGTCCATAATATGCATAAAGAATAAAATAAATAAATAAAGGAACTTCTAGATGGGGTGTCTAAAACTACCCGCGTTGCATTGGTTTTGGTTGTGCAGGGGAATGGTGTGTCAGTAAGAGATTGATCGGTCAGTGATGAGTGTAAATTAAACAAAAGGGGCATAAAGGAGCTCCATAAGCCCACACACATGCTTGCAAGCACATGTGACCTGTCTATTCTGACTGATACTCTGGCCTAAATTTATAAAATCGGTGAAACCATGATCGATTTTCTCGAATATATCTTATAAATCATAATCACCTGAATAATACCTAAGCCTCTTTTTGAACTTCTATATAACGAAATGACCTGAAACAGAAATTTTACAATGATTTTAGTTACTACCTAATAAGATTGACAACAAAATGCATGCCTATCACCCTCCAGTTTTTTGAAAGTTAAACGATCTCCTCGGTGTCTGCTCACAGAGGTCATTTCAATAGTCAAAACTAACACAGGAATATGAAAATTATCAAGAAGATCATACCGACATGGAACACGGTACCACAACCCAGAGAAGTTTGGATAAATTGACGCCGACCGTGTTCGATACATAAGTGATAGGATAGTATTACCCTGATAAACAATACTCTCGCACTATAATGGAAGTTGGGTTTAGATGATTTTCAATTACATGAATAAAGAATTTTGAATATGCAATTATATAGGTAACACGTAGATTCACTATAAGATTCTTGGAGTAGGCAAATATATTTCAACAAAATAGACGATCTTTTAGAAACAATTGTTACGAAAGGCAGTAACCATCAATATAGTATAATCACCTATCTTATTTTGTTCAAATCATTGGATAAAAAGTAATGGCGCCCATTCCAGCTTTCCACAATAAACAAAACAAACCGAACCGCTTAGTTTTGACAAACGGAAATGTGTATTGTTATGTTTACCAACCTTCTACGCTTGCACTCTGCAGTTGGCGGCTTGGAGCAAATACGGTGAAACTTCATGGTCAACATTCGCCATACATTCCAATCATGACCAAGCGCGTCAGAGAGGAAAAATCATTCTGTAAGCTTTTGACACATTATTCTAAGAGAGAAATTTTGTCACAATCACAATATGTCACGTAGCCCTGCCTACCGAATATACGAAAATGGCTACGAAGTTTATTATAAATGCATGGGCCCAGTTGGGCGTCGTTCTGCGAAACGACTAGTCGTTGAAAATCCACAGAAAACTGTAATTTGTGTTAAAATGACTACGAAACCGCCATTTTGTTGATAGAATAGTCATAGAATGCAAAAAATCACCAAGCATACAGTTCTTATACAAAATAAAAAAACTGGTCAACCTTACCCCATGCCTGCGGTAAGTTGACCTATGAAGTTGCAAGGACAAGATCTAGAAAGATGAAAATGGATTAAAATACACAAAAACCGGTCCATTACTCGTTTTACCAATAGGCGATCTTCCGCCACTTTGACTAAACACAATAAAATTCAAATTCACTTCAAATATTTTTATTGAGAAAATAAAAAAAACATTAAAAATACACAATAATAAATTTATACATTTTTTTAAATATATTTATATTACCCCCAAAATTGTGCAGAGCTCGTGCTTTGGGGATTATAGGGTTGTATTTATTTATTTAATAAGTAAGTTACTTCAAGCAAGAGAAAACACAACATATCAACATACAATAAAGAAGCATTACAAAGACACATGCAAACAAAAAGAACAATTATTGCAATGATAATAACAATTACAAAATCATCAGAGACGGTAAAAAGTAAAAAACAGTCAAAATTAAGATACATACATTCAATCCAGAATAATGAAAATAAAATAATCCAACTGTCGATTTGTTGAAGAGAAATTATTTCTCGAGACAGATCGGCAGTATCAAGCCAAGATACGTGAGATTTGTATGTCCAGGTCTACATTTTAAACGGTTTTTCAAACTTTGACGACAAAAAACACCAACTTAGAGGCTTTGCAGCATATATGTTCCATGTATGGATTTACTCAGAATTCGGAGGAGAACATTTAGTGTGTCTGTGTGTGTGTGTGTCCGTCCGTCCCTTATAATTTTTGATTCGCTTGTACAGATCCCGAAATTTCAGAAATTATTATTTAATGCTTTAAGCCTATAAAACTTGTATACTCAGAATTTTTAAATTGTCTTTCAGTCATCAACCTTTGAATGTTTACTTAATTTTTGCATATATCTCTAAAACTATAAAAGCTAGAACCCTAAAATTTTTTATGTATATAGAAAAATACAATTTCTCAAATAGAATTTAATGAAAAAGTTCCAGGGTTTCTCAAACTTTTTTTTATAAAGAAATTTTTTTTTTTATGACAAATTTACGAGTTTCAATGCCTATATTTCAGAATTTAAAAATAATATATAAAAACGCCGAAACACATCAACTAGATAATTAAATTGTCTATAAAAAATAAATACATTATATCAGTACATCTCAAACTTTTCTTAACATTTTTTGTAAAAATTTAATTTATTGACGACATCATTTCATACAATGAACATACCGACTCAGGCCATCGACAGTTGGATCTCATGTATACATGCAACTAGTAATATTAAACCATAATAACAAAGAAAAACGAAGTCATCGCAATACAGCAAAAAATCAAATAAGAAAAATCAATCATATGTACATTAAAAATTAGGCAATTTGAGTACCTTAAAATAAACCAGGTACATAAAGTACTTTCTTATTATCATTTAAGACAAAACGAAACAACTTCTTATAAATTTTAACCATTTAGTAACAATAAATTATATCTAAAAACTCTATAGTGTAGGTTGACCGTTGGTCAACCATCCCCGTTATATATTGGTCTACTAGCCCCGTACTACCTTTTATTTTTAACCTTGTGCCATAACCTTAAAACTGCCACGAAATCAAAAAGAAAGAAAATACAGAAAAGAAGGAACATGAACCAATCATTCGTTATAAATGCTTTGAAATATGACGTATCGCCTGGAATAACGTTGAATATTATACATTAGGTCGATTTTCGGTTTTTTATATCATTCCATAGAGTAGACATTTTTCTATCTACTGGCATTTTCAAAAACTCAAATATCTACTTCTAACACAGCAAAAAATAGATTTTAATCAATCAACTCTTCAAAAATTTCTTAAAAATACATTCAATTTGGTAGGTATAGATTCTATTGTTTACCTGGGCTGATTGTTTCTCAGTGCATCTGCTAATGTTAAACGTTGTGTCGTGGGGTTTATTTAAGTTTTATTATATTTCTTGAAAGGATTTCAAATTTATTGCAGTTGACAGATTAGTGTATATTTCGTGTGTTTATATAATATACGACCAGTGTGTATTATTATTTACACTTTATAGGTCCAATCCAAACCCAAACTCCCTTAAGACCCCACTTAGGGGCATAGGGAGGCAACAAGAGCTCTCCATTGCGCTCGATCTTGCGCAACGTTAATAATCTCCTCTCACACAATGTCCAGATTCCTCAGCTCTGCTTCGAAGGAGCGGAACACAGTATGAGAGGGTCTTCCTCGTCCCCGGGACCCTGATGGGAGGAAGAACAGCGCTCTCCTCGGCCAACTGTCATTCGGCATCCTTAACACATGTCCCAGCCAAGTCCATCTCCTACACATAATAGATGTGATGGGCTCATGCTGGGTGCGCCGGCGTATAGCATCGTTCGTGATGCGGTGGTACCATCTTATACCCAAAATTCTCCTGAGGCACTTCGTTTCGAATGCAGATACTTTTTGTGCCAGGACTCAGGAGTACCAGGAGTCAGGTGCCAGGACTCACACCCATACAGGAGAATGGGCAACACCCACGCATCAAACAGTTTACATTTCGTCTAGACACTAAACGCCGACGCCTCCATATCTTGGTCATGTTGCTGAAGGCGCCACTTGCAATACCGATACGTATCGGGAGCTCAGCCCCGAGGTCACCAGTGGTGATAATGGTTGCTCCCAGGTACTTAAATTTACCCACCCGGGAGACCTGGTGACCATCGATGGTTATCGGTAGCTGTTTATCGGGGCAGGCACTATTCGCCATGAGCTCCGTCTTACTGGCATTGACTCGAAGGCCGAGACGTGATGTTTCGTCGCAGAGTCTTGAAACACTGCGCTATAATTCCTCCACTGTCGTACTGAACAACGCTAGGTCGTCTGCGTACTCCAGATCGCACAGTTCGCCCATTAGACCATCTCTCTGTGTTATCGGTATACCTCTTGCTCCTTGCATGTACTTTCTCAATAAGAAGTCCATGACTATTATGAATATAAAAGGAGCTAGTACGTAGTAGCCCTGTCTGACTCCCGTGGTGATCCTAAAAGCTTCAGTAGGACCACCTGGCGTTTTCACGCTACACTCGGAGTCTTCATAGAGGGACTGCACCATTTTAACTATTTTCGGAGGTATACCATACAAAGCAAGAATTTTCCATATTGATGGTCTATGTGGGCTGTCGAAGGCCTTTTCAAAATCTTTAAAGCAACAAGCGACCGGAGAGTTAAACTCTTTGCACTGCTGAAAGATGCACCTGGCACAGAAAATTGGGTCCGTGCAGGACCTTCCAGGTACAAAGCCGCAATGTTGCTCTCTCAGGACAGCCATGACAGGCCCCCGAATGCGGTGTAGTAATATCTGAGATAATACCTTACCGGGAACACTCAGTAGAAAAATTCCACGATAGTTTCCGCATTCAAGGGGGTCCCCCTTTTTTTACACACTTTATAGGTGCGGCATATTATTATTTTGTTATCTAATGCACTTTCATGTAAATGTCTTTTGTTACAAAAATAAACAATGGTCATTGTCTTTTTATTTTATGACGCTTCTTTTGCTTAATGAAAAAAAAATATGAATATAATTATTAAGAAAATTGACAGTAAGTATCTTATTGTTATTGGTATCAACAATAAAACACTTAATTAGTTTTAAATATTACTTTATTCATTTGAGAAACAAGAACACAGAGTAAATTTGTATGAAATAACCACTTTGACTGATAACAATAATAACAGAGAATACCCCACAGTTTGAGGGTTTGGCTATTTATATACCAGCTGGCCTAGACAAAACACATTAGAAAGCGAATCGTAAATTCGAATCGACAAAGCGAATTCTTCGATAACGAAGTACGGTTTCGTAGACAAACACACTTCTATATCGCCGTTGCGATAAGTCGCAAAGCGTCGATTCGACACATGACGTCAGACAGCGTCGTTTTTTTCTATGATTTTTAATTGTTACGTTGGCAGCCATTTCATTTATTGTCGTTGATCTATGGTCGATATGTCATTATATTCTTCTTCTTCTTCTTTAATTTAGCATATTACTCCTAAAAATAGGGTGTTCATGCAATGATCTCTTGTATATTAATTATGACAAATATCAAAATCTTTGTTTATAGTAATTGCTGTGTTTATATTTTATTAAAGTTAGATTTAAAAAAATACGTACAGAATAAGATGCGTAACTATTTAATATTGGCCTTAATGCAAGATACTAAATTTTAAGAAGGATTGTATTGTCGGTTGATAAAAGAATAGAAATATTAGATCGGAATTCTACGCGGCATCTTAGTTCATTCAATAATGGGCCCATTGATAGGGGAAGTTGTTGCCTGCAATACTTTGTCCTGGCAAACGATAAGGCGATGACTGTCGCTGCTTACTGTTGTGGCAAAGTATAGATCGGATTCGAAAAAAAAACAATAATGGGAACCTGTCAGGAATTATTATTGGATATTCAAATAAATAAATGATTTAGGTCTTCGGTACCACCGCACTAGCAATACAATATTCATTCAATATAATCTTCAGGTTTTCATTTACCGATGTTGAAGGATTTTCTAGTGCTTTTATCTTGTGAGATTGTGAAAAAAATCATTAAATATGGACGGTTGTGATATTTTTGTGAAATATGGACTCAACCATGAAATATGGAAAATAATAATATGTATTTACATATTAATCCTGGCCCTACTTATCACGAATCATAGACTAATTAATTCATTAGAAACGATATCTCATGACGTCACCATATTTTTCGACGCGCGCCGACGCCATATATATTATGAAATCATATATGTAATGCGTAGACAAACCCATTTAATTTTGACAGTTCGGCGAATTCTTCGTCAATATTTGTCGAATTCTTCGACTTCGACGCCATCTTTTTGACGATAAGAAATCTTTGTAGATAACGAAGAAAAATAATTCGTTTGTTAAAAATTCGACACTTTGAAAGGAAATTTTCTAAAATAAAATATTTACTAACATTTTAATTATGTTTTACAATAAAATAAAGGTAATAAATTATACACCCCATTGTTCAGAAATCCCACCCCATTGCCTGGACCCCACCAGGGGGGGGGGGGTTCAGGTAGCTCGTTTCCCCCAGAAATGACCCCGGATCGTTTAAAGAACAAGGGCGTAATGATCGGAGCCCTGAATATCCGCACTCGAGGGCGGCCGGGGAGCTTGTTGCTGCCAAGTTGGTGGGAGACTATGGACTGGGTATCCTGGGGCTGAGCTAGGCATGCAACCTAGGGCGGGGCAGAGAGACGCTGGCAACTTTGTCATGCTGCACTCTGGTCACCGAACTGCACGGATGCGTGGCGTCGCTCTACTTTTAAGTAAATATGCCTTCACTCGCCTTCTTGATTGGGAACCTGTTTCTGACCGCCTGATGAGTGCGTCCTTCAAGATAACAGGCGAAACACTGACGGTCCTGACGACCCCCAGTATGGACCAGGCGTCATGGGGTAATACATAATAACGGAAGCCGTCTGATTGCTTTCGCCACGGTCCATCGACTCTTTATAGGTGGAATCCTGTTCTATTCCAAAGAGCTAAAGATAGAAGTTCACAAACAGAACATGTAGGAGGAACAATGAACACTTTGCTAATTCTTTTAAAAGTGACACTTAAGAGATAATAATTAATGTTCTTGAAAATCAAAACAGTTGTAAAATGATTAATAAATGAACTAGGAACAACTAATCCATTTATGATGCTGTTCTCTATTTTGTTTCACAAGAACATCTGTTATTTTCTTGAAAGATGTTGATAGCATACCTATGTGTGTATTAAATTGCGTAAATGTCTATAGTTGTTTTCGCTAAATATCCAGGTGCGCCATTTTCCATTCATATTCCCTTCTATTCCTATCTTATTATAATTGCAAGCTACGCTTTGCTTTTCCACTGTCGCAAACTTGTTGTTAGCCCTATCAAAATCTGAAAAGCTTCTAGACCTTCTTCGAAAACCTCTTGGATGCACAGATATATTGTTTCTTATGCTTATTAATGTACAGTAAAGAATAAAAAAATAAATAAAACAATTAGATAATGTTCTATAGCTTTATTATTGTGTTGTGTTTACTAATAGTGTACATATTGAATTTGAAATAAATAAAATGATCACAGAAGAGCACATGGATGTGGTATTGACTGATCTGCAAAATAAGAAGAAAATATTATTGTACAGAAAATGCTTACAACCTTGATCTGGCTCAATTCTGACGGACATTGGAAGTGGAAATGTTTAATAAATTCCAATTTATCCGTTGTCTTTGGATGTCCCGATTTTATTGATTGTTCCATTTAGCATTCTAATGCACCACGTAAAAAGTGACATTGTTTTTGTAAAAATTCATAATTTTGCTGGTTGTTTTCGTCATATCGAAATTATTTTTCATATTGAACGGAATTTTCAACAATATCAATTTAAATAAAAATCCAAACACTAACCGTCTTACTTCTGAAAAAATGGTTCATCGTAAGATTACGTATAAATCACTGATAAGTTTTTACTTCAATTATAAAAAAAATATTGAATCTGCGTTTGTTTTGTATGAAGATGACATTTTATACAAAATTTTGTAAACAAACAAATAGTAGCTCGGCAACGCGAGTGGTACCAACGTAAGAATCAAAAAAACATTCAGAAAAACGACGATGTCTGACGTAATGTGTCGAATCGACGCTGCCGATGCATCGCCAAAGAGAAAAATTCGAAAGTAGATAACGAAGTCTGTTTGTCTACGAAACTGTACTTCGTTTTCGAAGATTTCGTCGTGGCGATAATAATTTACTCGTTTTCTAATATTGCCAAGGAAACAAAGCGTTCGCTGATAAACAAATTCCATGCGAAATGAAAGTATTTATATATAAAAATCTATGGTGACTCTCGACAATGGTGCATATTATGTCAGGAATGTTATATTTATAAAAATTAAAATTAAGTAAATATAAATAAGTACACCGTTGGCATCTTTCATCTCTTAATCAGGGTTGCCAGGTGTTCGGCATTTTACCGAATTTTTTCGGTATTTTAGAACCATGTTCGGCGTTCGCTATGAAGAAAATTTTACGGTATATTTTTCCAACCAGTCCTTTCCGAAATTTTCGGAATAACGTTTTTCTTTTTTTACTGAATTTTCATCTTTCTGGAGATACCAAATCTTGAGAATCACTTTTTTATGGTGAACTTTCATTGTTTTCAGATACCAAGTGGGAACACTGGTTCGCTATTTTTTGGGAAAAAAACCTGATAACCCTGATTTTATCCAACAATATGTTATTGATGATTCACGACGAGTTCTTTGAAAATCATTTCATGATTATAAGCCAGGATGAAGTTCGATGGGTCAGCTAGTTGTGGATTAAAACTACTAAGTATATAGTAAATGCCAAAAAAATACAAACTGACGTTATTTTTTTTAATAAAGCGTCGATAAATGGAAGTATAAAATATAAATTATATATTATTACATATTTTCAATTTAAAATAATTTAATAAATATGTCTCGAATGCTGAAAAAACAACTAATTATTTTTCTACAAATAATTCTTATCGTCGCAAAGATGGCGGCGATTTGTCGAAGATTTCGCCAAAGTGTCAAAATAAATGTGTTTGTCTACGAAGAACGTACAAAATGTATGGCGTCGTCGAGCGTCGAAAGAAATCGTGACGTCATGGAAGCGAAATCGAAATATCGTTTCTAATGAACTGTCATTATGTGGATTTGTCTACCAAATTGACCCATTGGCGTAAAGTTCGTTTGTAGTCGATCGCCAAATGCGATTTTGTCTAGGCCCACTGGCTAGTTTTTATAAGATATTTCGTGGAATTTTAAATGGACCGCAAAGAAATCTCTAAAAATCTTTGTAGGCTCTGTAACAGACGTTTTTCTGCGTGGGTTATGAATCAAATTGCGCGCGCGCGCGCCAGACGCAAAGATGTTAGTTCATTCTGTCGGCGTTTGGGGGCGTTAGTGGTGACGTGTTGGCCGTTAGAATGTAGGTACGTCAGAAAAAAAAATTGCCGTCATGGACGGATTATAAAATGTTCGGCGGTGTTGTTGAAGGAACCTTTCGAGACCCATACACAAGTTTCTAACTTCAAATGGGGCATATAAAATTGACTTTTTCATTTGATATATTTGTTAATGTACCTATATGTTTTGTACTTGTATATATTTTTTAATTAATAAAAAAAAAAAAAAAAAAAAAAAAAAAGGTTGAATCAACATTCTGTCAGGCGCTGCCGTGATCCTGAGGGTCAGTTACGAATTCGATACAAAGCGTTGAGGCATCTGTACTGTATTCTTTCGAACGAGATTTATTATACTGAGGAGTTTATATTGCCGAGAGGGGCTGACAGAAGAAGTAACTGTGAGGAACAAGTCACTTGAGGGAAACTACATAATCTCGGGTCATTCAATCGTGGAAGCCTTCGTCGAACTACATTTAAGCGAGTTAAGTAATAAACATCCAATTTATCTTGTCGTGTGCGATCGGCGAATACCATCTTCTTTTCATTCGTCCATGGGAAAATATCTAGTTGACCTTGACCTTACAACATCCACTAACCTGTTTCCGTATAGTTTCCTTCTAAAATAAAAATTCATGTTGCATTCTAAATATACTCTATCGTATAAATTATTTAAGTTAAATTTTGAATTAACATTGGATTAAGGCAATCCGAATTTAATGGTGTCCACTATAGAGTTTCTGTTTGGAATTATAAACGTATAGATTAATATTTAGAAAGTTACACCAATCTTGCTTACTGTTTTGTTATGATTTGTTGGATAGTAAATTAAAGTGAACATATGATTTATTGAATTAATATTATTTAAATTTTACAAAATCCTTGAAGTGTAATAAGCTTTATTAAGTGCTTATGTTGAAATTGAAATTTATTCTAGTCGTTAAGAGACGACCATTAGATCTGTAACTTGTCCAAGCAAATAATTTTTGTTTCAATAAAAGATTCATCTGTATTAATTTTATACATTCTTTTATTTAGTATTGCGTAGTAGTTCCCCCTCTTGATGAGAACAGATTTTCTTAAAGAATCCACTACCTGAGAATACTGAGTGAAGCTGGGCTGGGAGTAAATTTCTTTTGTGTTGGATTAGACCAACAATTATACCCTTCAAAAGTAGTGGCCACAGGGGTTTGTTTGTCTGGTAGTCGAAGACTTCTCGCAGACTCTCCTCGGTGTGGGGGTTCTGCTCAGCTTATCCAAGCTTAGTAGAATCCGTCACAGCTCTTTTCTCGATACTTTTAATGAATGAATGAATGAATGAATTTTATTCAAAAGAAAATACAAATCAAATTTATCAAAAAATACAAAAATTTGTAATTAAACCTTAACTTAAATAAATATTGCCTCACTAGGCTTGTGCCTGTGTCGAGGCAAAGTTTTGCATGTCTTAGATATGCACTACGTCAGCACGCTGAACAACTCGAACCGTGATCTCTCTCTTCCATTCGTCAGCAACCATTCATCCAAGCGTCTCCTAAACACTGTCACACTCTCGCAGTCTTTAACATCACCTGGCAATCTATTCATCAACCTTGGAGCCAGATACTCCGGCGATCTCTGCCCCAGAGCAGTTTTCATCCTTGGCAGTCTCCTCACTCCATGCGCAAGCGACCTCAACCCATGCCCCTCCGTTTGAGACACCAAGGCATCAGACCCAAAATAACGGACCAGAATTCGCTGTATATACAGTTGTCGAGCATCGAGAACTTTAAATCTCCTAAAAAGGGGGTCAGAAGGACTTAGATATCCCACATCACCCATGATACGTAGGATTGCCTTTTGTGCAACGTTTATAGGCTGCAGGTGGACGCTTGCCGTACTGCCCCAACTCTCAATACCATACAACATAACAGACTGGAACAACGCAAAGTATATTGATTTAATACTAGTTTCATTAAGTACCTTTCGTAGTGTTTTAAATTTTAGTATGCGTATTTAACGTTCTTCCATGCGATACGTCATATATAGGCATTATGACTAAAAATAATTACTCAAGGCCCGTTGTAACGCTCACAGAATTTCATATTTAGGTATTTGAGCAAAATTCCAATAACGCCTAATTTTTGCAGGTCCACCCATGCCATAAATAATATTCTTCTTCTTCTTCTCAGCCTATTCCCATCCACTGCTGAACAAAGGCCTCCTCCATCTCCTTCCACACCGCTCTGTTTTGGGCTTTTTGGACCCAGTTGACCCCAGCGTATTTGACGAGGTCGTCTCTCCAACGTAGTGGTGGTCTCCCGACGCTCCTGGCGGTCGTTCTGGGTCTCCAAGTTTCAACCCTCTTCGATCATTTCTCTTCCTGGTCTCTTGACAAGTGACCTGCCCATCGCCATTTGAGGGAAGCGATACGTTGGACAATATCTGCAACCATGGTTCTTTGTCGTATCACTTCATTTCTCACTCTATCTCTCAGGGTGATACCCAGCATGGCTCTTTCCATGGATCTTTGGGTAACCCTTATTTTTTCTGTACTCAGCTTGGTCAGCGTCACTGTTTCCAGGCCATATGTTGCAACCGGCATTACGCACGTCTCATAAACTCTGCGTTTAAGGTTCATGGGGATTTTACGGTTTTTGAGTATGTGACTCATTTTCCCGAAGGCTGCCCAACTTAATCCAATACGTCTTTTGACTTCGGCGGTTTGGTTTTCTCTGCCTAGTCTTATGGCGTGTCCTAGATAAATGTATTCTTGGGTATTTTCTATAACATTTCCATCAATTGTAATTTGGGAGCCTTCTGTCCCCATCACCTTGGTCTTTTTCAAATTCATGATAAGTCCTACTTTCTTTGATGCCTCATTTATTTCCCGTAGCATTTCGGTCAGTTCTTCAGGGTTCTTGCTCAAGATAATGATATCGTCTGCGAAGCGTAGGTGGTTCAGATATTTACCATCAATATCCCCTTTGATTCCCAGTTTAGGTTTTTGAGTGCGTATTCTAATGCCAAGGTGAATAGTTTCGGAGATATTGTATCTCCTTGTGTGATTCCCCTTTTGACTGGTATCCTTTCCGTCTTCCAGTCTTCGTTGAATTTTACTTGAATAGTCGCACTTCTGTATAGGTTTTTTATGAGCATGGTGTATCTCGAGTCAATTCTTGCTTCATCCATTGCAGCTATTATAGCCCATGTTTCAATAGAGTCGAACGCTTTCTGATAATCTATGAATCCCAGGCATAGCGGTACATTATATTCAGCGCTTTTTTCTATTAACGAACGGACAGTTTGTATGTGTTCGATAATACTATAGCCTTTTCGGAATCCAGCTTGTTCAGTAGGTTGAAAGAGGTCAAATTTGTTTGTTAATCGTTTGGTTATGATTTTAGTCAAGAGTTTGTACAGTATACTGAGCAAGCTTATTGGTCTGTAATTTTCTATGCAATTTGGATCGCCCTTTTTAAAAAGAATTATTACCTCTGCGTTTTGCCACTTTTCAGGTATTTGTCCCTCTTCTAGACATTTATTAAAGAGGGTGCATAGGGCATCTTCCAGAGGGGTACCGCCATTTTTTATCATTTCTGCGGTAATTTTGTCTTCTCCTGGGCTTTTTCTGTTTTTTAGTTCGCTTACAGCAGCTCTGAATTCCGCTCGTGTTACTTCTGGTATTTCTTCTGAACCCACATTTTGCACTATTTGTCTGCTACGTGTTCTCAGTTGCCATGGTTTTGGGATGTGTTCTTCATACAGGTTTTTATAAAAGTCCTGTATTACATTCAAGATTCCTTCCTTTTCATATGTTAAGGTTCCATTTTCATTTTTCATACAGCAGAGTCTCCCTCGGCCTTTGCTTAGGTTTGATCGTAGGACTTTCATGTTCATGTTATCTTCTATTGCTTCTTCTATCATTTTAGTGTTTTGTGCTCTGTTGTCTTTTCTAATTGCTTTTTTGACTCGTTTGCTAATCTCAACGTATGTACTTGAATCTCTCGGTGTATTTTTTCTATGTTTAATTAGTGTCTTCGTTTCTTCTGATAGCTTGGAGAGGTTTTGCCTCTGTCGGACGCATATGTTCTTTGCTTATTCATGCATACTTCTCACTATCTTGTTGTTCAGTTCATCAGTACTGCAGTCATTTAAGTTTTCTTCTCGTTCCAATTTTCTTCGTAAATGTTTTTGGTATGCTTCCCTACGTTCCCTTAAACCTGAATCGGCTGTTTTTTGGTTTCCGTTAATCAACTTTTTCCTCTCTATTCGGAGATTTACAGAAATTTTAGCTCTGACCAATCTATGGTCACTTCCCGCATCAAATTTATTTAAGACAGAGACGTCTGAGCATATTTTCTTTTCAGTTATCAGAAAGTAATCAATTTCATTCAGGACTGTTCCATCTGGGCTTCTCCATGTCCATTTTTTCTGTTTAGGTTTTTGGAAGAATGTTGACATACAATACAGGTGTTCTCTGCTCAAAAAATCTAGCATCATTTGTCCTCTATCATTTCTCGTGCCCAATCCAAATTTGCCAATATTTTCAGGGTCTGAGTTCATTTTCTCTCCAATCTTGGCGTTGAAGTCGCCCATAATAATAGTTTGTTGACAGTTGACTTCAGATTTTGCAGTAGAAAGGTCTTCATAAAATTTTTCGACCTCTTCGTCTTGATAGGATGATGTTGGAGCATAACATTGGATAATCTGTATTGTGTATCTTGTGTTTAGTTTCAGTGTTAGGTAGATTACACGATCCGATACTGCTTTGGTTTTTGTGATTTGGTGTTTAAAATCTTTATGTACTAGGAGAGCCACTTCGCCCTGACGTGATGTATTTGAATTTCTTTGAAACATAAGGTGTCCTGATTTTAGGGTGGTAGCTTCTTCCCCGGGTAATCGTGTCTCACTTATTCCCAATACAGTCCAGTTAATATTTTCTAATTCATTTTCAAGTGCGATGAGATGTTCTTCCAGGCGCATAGTACGGTTGTTATAGGTTGCGATGTATAAGTTGGTCTTTCTTTTGGTTTGTGCCGGGTTTTTGCCCCCCCCCCCCCCAGAGTCCGTGGGGCAGACTGAATTTTCAGTGTGGGATTCTGAGCAAATTGCTCTACCCACCTGGGGTAATCTTATTTTAAAGCGCGGCATTGGAGGTTTCTTTTGGAGGGTTTTTGGCGTTACCTCACCACGCTTGCCATGCGGGTTGGTGAGTCGCAGTATCCTGAAGGTTTAAGGTGTTTTATGAACCTTTCTGGATTTTATATAATATAATGAAGCTGCTGCCCTTCATCAATAAACCACATCACATAATTTTGTACGGTACGGTGATTTTCGAGGTTTCCTTCCTGGGGAAAGCTGGCACAGGTATTTCCTCCTGCGCAGGTGTTACAGTTATACCGCTGCTTGTCGGTCGCCAGAGCCTCGTCGGTTGTCTAGCAGGGAATACCGCGTGCAGGTGAGGATGACGGTTGGGTTGGCTAGGTGTTATTTGCCATCACCCCTTATTCCCCTTAAATAATATTAAGATTTACAAAAGAACCAGATAGATAATTGACGAATATTAGCAAAACAATGAGGAAAGGCCTATATACCTGTCTCCTTCGAACTTATCTACAGAGGTGTTAGTCCGTTTCATGGGTACCTACATCCATTGTTAGCGATGGGCTGATAACGGTTTCTTCAAATTTTTGTCAGAAATTATATTTTAGAGCAAGTAGTTTAGAGTGTTTTAGATATCGTCTGTTCTCTAAAGAATCAAATATAATAATTGGTTAGGTTCTTTCGTAACCCGGTATTTTCGTTGAATCACTTTCACGCAAAATATTTTTCGTAGATAATATGACAAAAACATGTTTATGTTATTCATCTGAAAGTAGTTTCTATGACAATAATAACAGATGTCCGTGGCAGGAAATATAATATGTTGAAACATAGGAACTCACATCACCACAGTATTGTTCCTACGTACAACTCTTCCACCCCGATCGATCTTACACGACTTCAATGACTTCCCACACCTTTTCGAAATCGCTCAGCTCTGCTTCGAAAGAATGAAATACAAACATTATGACGTCGCAGTGTTGTACAACCAACACCACCTATATAAGAAGGCAGTGCTGGCGGCCATTTTTGGCCTCTCGCGTCACGGCTGCCTGGGTGTAGACAGATATCATAGCGTGCAGGTAACTACATACAGATATAGAAGAGTGAATGCTGGGCCTCCCGCTGTGACGTAGCGCTAAGGCCTTCTTATATAGGTAGTGTTGTGTACAACATTGGTTGGGTAGGTACTTTACCTACATATTAGCAGGTAGAGTGGCGGTGATTATTTAGAACAAAAGTAATCCTTCTGTAGCGTGTAGATGGTGTAAGCTACGTTGAACACGGTCCCACAGCAAGAGGGACGGATGAAACGGCGTGGATCTCAGGTACACCAAAGGGTGGATGTCACCAGAGCGCTGTCCTGCGCCAAGGTAATCCAAAACACGGTAGAGAAGATGAGTCAGGTAGAAGAGCCAGTGGTCGAGAGTGTCCAAGAGAGAGATGCCAAGAGAAGTCCAAAATCCAAAGTCGCGTTCCAAGCCAGAGTCCAGTAGAGAGAGCAGGTAGTCAAGTAAAAGGCAGGTGTAGATCCAAACAGAGAATGTTTATTTGTATGAAAATGTACCCGTATATTAACTGGTCGATGCGCGCTCGCGTTCACGCAGGAACGATCAGGCAGCGGACATCGCTAGGTGGGGGCACCGCCCGCGCGCGGCACCCGGTCTGTATAAAAGACCCGGGTTCCGCGGCGCGCGAGCCTATTTGGTACAACAAATTATACTTATTTACTTAATCTAATTATCCCACATTCTGTCCGTTACACCTTCATATTGTTTACGCAAACAGTGTCTCTGACTTAGGTGAACTCACAATCTCGGTTTTCAGTAGTTTTTAGAGAAATGTGGTGTTTTACAATATTGTCTCTTCTGTAAAGAATCAAATATAATAATTCGTTAGGTTCGTTCGTATCTTGCTATTTTCTTTGAAACAGTTCCACGCGAACTATTTTTCATACATAAAATCATACCTATACAATCCAACTACGGAAATATATTTCGTACTTAGGTACCTAGGTAGGTATATTATTCGTCTTGAAAGTCGATAGTTTCTATGAAAACAATATAAGATGTCCGCGGCGGGAAATATTGTTCCTACATACAACTCTTACTACGGGAAGTCGTCAAATAGAACAATCAATTTATCAAACTTTCCTATGTCTGTCGTCCGACAGGTTTTGCTGCTGGTTGGATTATTTTAGTAATATTCTGGTACTATTCGATAAAATTATTCCATTTAGAGCCTACCCAGGACCACATAAAACATAATTGATTATAATACAGTCATATTATAGGTACTTATTCAATTTAATATTGTTACAATATACCTATGTATAAGGTACAATATCAATTGATATTTTTTTTAAACGAATCTGGGCTCACTCAAAGTGTACAAAAATATTCTTTAGACACCTTTCACATAAAGCAAAGCATTTTTTGTTAAAGTGGAAATGGTCGGCACCGGGATTCGAACCCACGACTTCCAATACGCTCTACATACGAGGCTCCGTCGCCGACTTTGTTACCGAAGGTCGTGGGTTGCGTTCCAGTTGCCGACCACCTTCCTCTTTCACGGCACAAGCTTTTATAGTAGCAAAATTAGGTGGTAGTAATATGCACAAAACGGCGCGTTTTATTGTCCTGTTTATTATTATTACAGCGTCAAAGACTTATTTGTGAAAATTAAAAAAAAAATATTTGCAAATATATAATATAAAAATAATAAAAGGGTACAAATTTCGGACCCAACCGGGAATTGAACCCGTGACCTCTTGATCAGAAATTAAAAAGTACCTTTACCACTGGGTTACCGAATACAGTAAAGTGAACAGTAAAATTGTGGGGATGTTTGACAATATTGCAATCCCTTACATCAGACCAGCAGTCGACCATGAAAAAAATTACAAACAAACATAATATAAAAATACATATTTAAATCACGAAGAATTTCGACCATGAATTAAACCATGACCATGAAAAAAATTACAAACAAACATAATATAAAAATACATATTTAAATCACGGAGAATTTCATAGATAAAGTTTACATCTATAAAATGAAGAATGAATGCTACCACATTATTTAGGCCTTGAAAACTGCAGCATAAAGACATTCGACACAATAACTATGAAACCGCGCCGATGAACTGAACCTAAAAAGTATTATATTGTGTATGTGGCATTTATTATTATTATTTGTTTGTAAAACTGACACGAAAACCCGAAAACAATAAAATCATGTTTGTGTGAAATCTGTAGATAAATACAATAATAAATTTTTTTTAAAGATCATAAAAGTGAATCAAGCCAATCAAATAATTAAAGAACACACAATAGCATTATTTTGTGGGTTGGTCCAGTAAAAATCCATTGTCCAAATCCGCCTCTAATAAAATCAAACTGGAAAATATTTTAACAATGCAATATTGTTTTTCATCGCACTAAACGCTAAGGCATATGCTGTTATGCTGAGTGCGATCATCTTTATTAAAGTAAAATAAATAAATAAGATTTTGATTAGATTTTAATGAAAATTTAAGTTTTTTGGATTTTCCAAGAAAACAAAGACAAAATTTTAAAAAGTAACTTGCTAATTTATTTAGTTGGCTTAATCGTCCAAATTTCCAGAAACTTACGTATCTATGAGTATTGTATTTTTTGAGTTATGGATCGTGAAACATTTGCAAGACGTCCAGAAAATAGGAAATTACACAAAAAGTATGCTTTTGTTAAAAAATCTGCCTGCTTATTTTTTTAAATTAAAGCTACAATAAATCGTACGTTACAGCTTTGTATGATACGGACTTGCAGAGTAATCGATTTAGTAAAACTGCCAAAAACGGGTGTTTTGGGGCAAAGGCCCCTAAGTGCGTTGTTTTTCAAAATTTTGTCTTACACTCAATCGACGTGTTTTCACGATGACCCATTTTCAGTGATTGAGCGGGGGGAGATGACGGACTATCGTGCCTTACTGGTTGGCTTAAGGCTATTTCATCCTCTATAGTGGTAGGTTGACAGTTAGTCAACCTACCACTATAGTCAACCATCCCCGGTCTCCCCCACTCGTATATTTTATTTCGAGTGATTTTGATGTACTCGATACTCAGTCGACTAGTATATGGGTTGGCTGGAAGAAATTCTTCTGGATGATTCCGCAGAATTCTTTGAATCTTTGATGTGAGGGATTTATTCATATGTTGTAATTCAAAATATTGTTTAGTGATTTTATATTTCAAAGTTTGAGAATGCGATGGTGGGAAAGAGTTTTGTTTGTTTATGCTGGGTTAGAGAGCTTGGTATTTTGACGCATTGCATGGGTTTAGGAAACCATAAAAATTTTTATTGTTTAAAACGATTAGTAGGGGAGGCAAAATTCCATATTTTGAGATGGAGTATTTGGTTCTACATATCTATCATGTTTAGTTTATTTTCGGATTTTGCTGGAGAAGATCATAGCTCTCTCCGTCTATAGTTAGTCGCAATTTTGTTTCCTAGTTAATTTATTTTTAATATTCGTCACGTGTTGTAGTTTGTCTTTTTGGCCTGTAGTAATTTTGAAGTATTTGACTTTTAAGTTATAGTATGTCACATATTAAGAGTTTTTTGTTTGTTAATTAAACCTTATTTATGGAAGATTTCCCAATCCAGGGGAGGCGAGGTATGCGGTTTGGAGAAGGAACAAGTGGTATACTATTGCTCATACGCCTGAATGTGACGTGCTTTTATTTTGAAGGTATGCTGAATGTTTTTATTAGATTGTAATTTGTTCCGTCGCTGGCAGCTACCCCAGGATGATGATAGGGCACAGAGATATGCACAGGGCTGGCTGGAAGAGATCCTGCGGGATAAGTCCGCTCTTTGACTCTCGTGAATGGATTGTATCAGGACTGCATTTTTTGTAACAATAAAGCATTATTTATTTATTATTTACTTTACTATTCGTGGAGCATTCGGATAGATTTCTTCTTCGCCCGTGCAGGCTGCGTCGTCACAAGCACCTATAATCTCAGCTCCAGCGCTGCAAGCCAAGCCACCGCCTCCGGCTTCACCTGGTGGATGTCCTGGATGCTCCCCGAGAACCTTCTAGTTTGGCATTTCTCAACCAAATGCCTGACTGTCTGAACATCTCCACACTCACAATCAGGATTATCCCTCTTCCCCCACCTCCAGAGCAAGAAGTTACAGCACCCGTGTTCCGTTCTTACCCTTTTTGCTGTACCCAAACCTTTCGTGGGAGATCTGTTCCTGGAACCTTAGATATTTTTTTATTTATTTTTATTTTACAAAATTACAATATAACACCATCAGCATGACAGCTTTCGCCTTTGCGCTGATGGTGTTCAGGGATCATATGGGATCTGTGATAAGATCTTTATTAGTAACATTTGTTGTGGCCCATCTTTCTTTCCATTTTGTTTCCAGGTCGAAGCTTTCTGTCTCTACCGTCCATAAAGGTTTTCGGGATTTCAGTCTTTTTTGAGGTGGATTGAAGATTTATTATTTATTATATGTTTTGATTTAGTATTTTTTTTTGTTGCTTGGCTGCCCCGCCAAGCATGCTTATGAGCAAGTTTCTCGATGTGTTTTAGATGAGAGATATATGGCCGACGCGCTACGGCATAGTTATGAATATTTGTGATCTCTGTGTGCCAATGGATTTATTGTATTGCAGCATGTACCTCCCTGTATTGTTTGCACACGTCACATGTCAAGCATCGTTATCTGTCATTTGCCGGTTACCTCATTTTCCGATACCAGTGGTGTGACCTTTCTTTAATGTTTATTTTTGAACCTGGTTAGGAATTTCATATTAAGAACCTTCTAGCAAGCTTACTGTATTATTTTCATTCGTAAAAGTACATCGGTCCGTTCCCCGAGAGAGTAATTTTGTTTTGAATATCCGGTCGGGATATGATATTCTGAGCTTTTTATTGCCCGCGCATAAGATAGATTATGTATTTTGGTTTTCGCCGCCGTGATAACTGTAATGTCATAAAACCTGTGTATGTAGGAGGGCTGTTGGCGCAAGCTGAAGACCGTCCCCACGACATGACTGTTCAGGAAAATGGGCTGTTGCTGATTTGGACGCTTTTCAGCTCAGCCCATGAGGTTTACTGGCGAAGGGAGCACATATTTGGACGGGGAAAAAACAATGTATTTATTACAAAAAGCGTTCTTGTATACTCGAAACAACTGTCAGTTGACGTTAAATCCAATATGGCGGGTGAAAATCTACAAAGATCAGCTCAAAATCAAACATTATGCGTTAATCTATCTCGATGACAGCTTGATCGTAATATTTTCTATCGCTGAGCTATTTTTTCCATTGATCGTAGTTTATAAATAAAGGTATATTCTGTTGAGCTTTCGTCAAGTGCTAGTACATATAATTACAGTGACAGAATAAACGCATTATAGAGGCGTGCTTTAGTTAGTGAATTTCCACCTGATTAAATGAAATAAATTAAATAATTCCTATTTTCTACCTGGTCTTGTCGCATCATACGCATCAGGCTGAGAACCCACCTACAGATTTTTAAAATATTTTAGAATAAGACATAATAAGAAGTGGTTGGTGACCCAGCGGTTACAACGCCGGCTTTCGTACTGCGGACGTCGTGGTTCGATCCCAGGTGCCGACCATCTTCCTCTTTCACGACACAAGCTTTAAGTAGCTTACTGTGAAAGAGTCAAGGAGTGTATTTGTGTTCACTTTGAGTGAGCACAGATTCATTTTATAAAAAAAAAAAAAAAAAAAAAAAAAAAAAAAAAAAAAAAATATACCTACTTTAATATAAGTAATTTATATCATTGTGAAAATTTAATTGGACAACTTTAGTATCTATACAAACTGACACCAAATACTACATAAGATACATAATTAAGCAAAAGTCATCTTTGTTTGAATATATTCAAATCTCCGTAATTTTTTTTCTTAGTTGTGTTTTCACAGAGCATTGAGGTTGTAGTTTGAAGTAATAAAACACATCAGCTAGCCGTTTGTCTACGATGATTCTTGTAAGAGTTTTGTATTTTTTTTTACATTTTACCACCTTAAAATAAAAAATAATTCAGTTTTAATAATGAATATACAATTTTAGTTATTCCTGTTGAGTTTATTGTCAGTGGTGTGCAGTGCTCCTGTTGATAAAAAAACTGTACAGATATTGAAGTACGAAAATGAAAGATATGGGCATGGAGAGTACAGCTATAAGTAAGTGAACTTTCTATTTCTTTAAATAAATCTGATCTGCTGCTCTTCTTGTAAACTTTTCCTCCAGGCTGCTTACTTTTTTAACATCGCATTCAACCGCATCTCCTTCCACGCCGCTCTGTATTCGACTCTCTAGCTCAAGTTCATTCGCTAGGTCTTTTCCCATCGCAGTTGTGGTGTCCCTAGTGCTTCTAGTAGTCGTTCCGGGTCTTCAAGTTTCGATCCTCTACACCCACTTTACTTCTTGGTCTCTAATCATATGACCAGCCAACCGCCATTCGAGAGATTCACTACGTATGAGTGATAACCAGCATGAATCTTTGTGTACCCCTTATATTTTGGATGCTCTGTTTTATCAGTTGCTCGATTTCTATGCCATATGGTACAGTCACTATGGAGCTTACATTTTTGCACATAAGCTCCATTGGAATTTTGTACATTTTGATTAGTTATACGACTCATTTTCACGAAGGCGGCCCAAATTTATGCAATTTGTCTTTTGACCTCGACGGTGTGATATTTTTACCTAGTTTGTCCTTATTAATTAATATTCTTGAATTTTTTTTTTTAATTTTTGTTTTATTTTTTTGCAGATTTGAAACATCTGACGGTACAATAAAAAAAGAATTCACTTTATATGATCCGTTTGAAAAGAAATTCATAACAAGAGGAGAATTCTCCTACATTGCTCCAGATGCCAAATCCTATAAGGTTATCTATTGGGTGGATGAGTCCGGATTCCATGCAGAGGGAGAACATCTTCCAATGTTGCCAGAGCCGGAACAAGAGGTAACATTTTCTTCTGCTGTTCTTTCAAATCATTTACACTCTCAACGAAATTAAATCATATTTTTCTTTAATCAGAGGACAATTAAATAATAGAATTCTTAAAAAATTGAGAAAGATGTGTCATAAATTGTTGTGAACAAAACTCTATCAAAGTTCAGGTAATGCATACGTGTATTTACAAAATTCTAACCTATCAAAAAAAAAACTCAATGAGAATTTTAATTAGAAATTATGTATACAACTTATAACGGATTTAATTAACTATCTGATACACGTTAAATTTGTTTGAACATAATTTCACACTGTACGCCGAAATACCGGCAATAGACATACGGCCTCTGACAGTAGATCAAATCATCCGACTGCTGTCATAAAAAATGCCACGACATACAAAACAGCCGCACCTACCTGCGACAGCCACCACTAAGTCACCCTTACACGGGGCCGCATTCGATACCCTGTGTTTCATGTTACATTTGTAAGCAACCAAATTTCTCAAAGCAACCAAAAAAAAATTAAATACTAGACCAACAAACAACATCATCATCATCACAAAGCCTGATCCAAACATTTACACAGACACGTCATTTGAATGCACACCTAGTAGGTATCCTAAAAGTTGCTTCGGTAGAATCGTTCGAATAGCATCGAGTTTGCTTAGAACTATCGGTAAAAACGGGCCATATGTGTGGGCAAAAAAAATCACGTCAATTATTAATAATAGCATTTTCTATTTTAGATTTCAGTTCCTCCAATAGCGCCGACGCCACCCCCGCCGCCACCCCCGCCGCCACCCCCGCCGCCACCCCCGCCGCCACCCCCGCCGCCACCCCCGCCGCCACCCACGCCGCCACCCACGCCGCCACCCACGACGCCACTTCTTGAATATGGTACATATCCGTTACCGCCAGCATGTATAGCGTCATTGTGTGGATAAATAAGAGATAAATTATAAGATAACGACATTTAGTGACAGGAAAACTACAAAGTATTAATTTTCTGAAGGATTAAATATTGTAAAACGTTATTTAAATATTTTTAGGTCATATAGCTGAGTGTTGATAAAATATTTTTTTTTCCCAAACAGTATCTTAATGTTAAATGTTTTATCATCAAACTTGATTATCTTTAGAAACGCATGATTTCACCAGACAATAATATGGAGAAACAATAATTGAGTATAATAAATAATGGGATCTTCCCGGCTATGCTCCCGGGGGTTTTTATTTCTGAAAGTCTCAGCTCCGGTACGTCATGATGAGTATTTTACAAGTTTTGTAAATTTTAATTTGGCTGCTAATATATTATTATTTGTCATATTTATTTATTTATCAGATCAACGGCCAAATCCTTTTACAGAAATATTTATAAATATTATTAACAATTAGTATCAGGTTCACATTAAAAACAATTGAGTATTAACATTTACATCCATCCTTCAAATAATAACAATAAACAAATGGATTTCAAAATAGTTACATAACAGTTGGGAAATAAAATCATAAAAATTATAAGTACAGTAGGCATCACAATTAAAATGATAAAGAAAAAATATCTATTTAAAAATATTAAAAAAATATTCATTTACGCATGCTTGAGTGGCTGTCATGATAAACGGATGTGAGTGAGAATGCGTATGTGACAGAGTGTAAAATTAGGACTACGTTAGAAAGTCAGGTTTTGGTGACCGTTGTTCAATGGACTATTTATAATATCAAGTAATTTAGATATTATATGCCCATGTTATGGTAGTTGAGCAATAGAATGGAGCGGGAGGAATGTTTAGAGGTCCACAGCAAGATCATGAACGTACAAATTTACATCAAAGTGCAATAAAAAAAGACAAACAGGAGGCATCAAAAGAAAACACTGAAAGCATCAAAGCTGGGCACCTATCCATTCTTTATGGATTCCCATGCAAGTGATTTGAACAAATTAAAGCCCACATTAAAAACATCCACATCTCTCAGATATAAATAAGCCGCATTGTGCAGTCTGGGCATGGACTATTATCAGGATTCCTCCAAATAGAGTTTCGCAGGCAACCTGAGACTGCAGCAGCCTTGATATAATAATAATAATATGTAAATTTTATCTGTGTGAAAAATTTATTAGACAACTTTGGAATCAAGGCCATAACATCCAGTTGGATGAGCCGCCAAAAAAAAAAAACTTTGGAATCGACCAAATCGATGTTAGCTACATTATATCTATAACATATCAAATAAATGTCACATTTTGTGCAAAGAGCCCTATTAGTATTTCGTCACAATTATTGATAAGAAAAGAAAAAAAAGAAAACACTTGCCTTACAATAATTATATAAAAAAAAAATAACAGGAAATAAATCATATGTCGTTGGTAGTCTGGCGGTTACGACGCCGGCTTTCGCACTGTTACGTGCGGAGGCCGTGGGTTCGATCCCAGGGCCGACCATCTTCCACTTTCACGACTCAAGCTTTTTAAGTAGCTTACTGTGAAAGAGTGAATGTTTTATTTGTTGTTGTCGGTGTTGGATTGGAGTAGTTTTTGTAATATGCATGTCCAGCAGCCCGATTCACGAAAAAGTTTGAATCGAACTTCGAACTAAACTTAGACTTAAACTTTTCTGAAAACTTTTCTAAATATCTAGTAATATAAGTAGTCTGTGATCTGTCAGATTTACTACCTGTCAGATTTACTCCGACTTATCGAACTTATTGAGCTGTCATAAATTCTGTCTGTTAGATATGTACATTTCGCCCATCTAAATTTCTTTTTCAGCCTTTATAATTGATTTATTCCGTATTTACAAGCCACATATGCGTGTTTATTTGTAATAATATTATTTTAATATGAATAATAATATGTTTTAAATGATATTTTGTTTTGGCAAAAATCACATTAACAACAATTCGAATTGCCCAAAATAGCCGTTTATTATTGTTCCGTATTTGGCTTTTGTACTCTTAAGTACGCCACTTTTCAATACTCTATAATGTATTTGTGATATTTTTCATTTAAATAGTGTTTTTGACAAATTAACCCCAGCTGGATAACTCATTATTTAGGTTATGGTGAAACTTGCAGTTTGAATGAGACTCCTCAGTCAATACTCAATTATGTTCTTAACTACATAGTATTATATTATGGTCATTACTTACTTAATTCTCTGTTCCACACATAACTGTGTTTTGACCTTTTACATAACTATTCCCATTAATTGACTGACTGAATGGAACGCATATTACAATTATTGGGACGCTATCGTAGAGGATTGCCAAATCACTGTAATTTCTTACGGAGATAATGAAATGTCTCAAAGCTTGTCTCCTTTAATACTTACATAGAATCTCTCCACAAGGAGGCGCTACAATAAAAATATTTGTTTTACAGATTTGTTATTTTCTTTGTGCATTGTGCCCAGAATAATATTGCATCACAGCCTAGAATTTTAAAATGCACAATGACAATGAAGGAAAGAAGGAAAGGAAATAAATAAACACATAAAATTTCTTTATTATGCTTTGCCTTTTTTTTATTTATTTTATTATTTAATTCTTTTATTATAAAATAATAATATTGTAAAAAAGAAAAAATACAAAAATTCTAAAAAGGTTTTTCATATTTTTATAAGGTTATTATTAAGCCACAAAAAGTGACTTCTATCAAACATCTTATTAAGTATGAAAATATGTAATTGTAGGTTCTTTTTTTTTTTTTTTTTTGTTGAGGCCTTCCACCCGATATCGAGTGATATTGGCCATTCATCCAAGTGACACAAGTTAAAAGAACAATAGTAGAATTATTGAGGAACAAAAATGTAAAAAGTAAATATTGTTACGCGCCTATCCACACACAGTGCAGGAGCAATCGCGGGTACATCGAAAACGAATCGCCACCACGGCTGCCCTACACTCTGCGACGCGATTAGACTGACCACTGCACATTTAAATCTTTAAATTATTTAATTTAATAAAACCCGCCAGTTGTTAAAATATTTTTTGAGAGTTTAATGAAAGAAGATATGAGATGTTGATTGGACGTTCACATCCAACCAGACTATTGTAAAAATCCGTATTAGAAGCGATAGGGCAACCAAAAAAAATATGATCCAACGTTTCGACGTCCAGACCGCATTCGCAGTATGGATCATCGACTATTCCGATTCTGCAAAGATGGGAGGCCACCAGGCAGTGTCCCAGACGCATCCGGCAAATAACCGATATGGTGTTTTTATGGTATCTATGCTTATAAAACCACGGTTTCCCAGGTATTTTTGGTTGAATACCCTTATATTGTTTACCTTTCTCTGGATTTTCCCAAAGCAGATCCCAAGCCCTGGCCCCTCGAGCCCTTAACACAAGAGAAGTATCACCAACCGAGGAACCAAAAGTCCCTGGGACACCACCTTCTGAAACCGCAGTTTTTGCCAGATCGTCAGCTTTTTCGTTTCCATGTATACCGTGATGCGATGGAATCCACGCCAACCAAACTTCACACCCTGCAGAGCGGATGGCGAGGATCTCAGTTAGTATTTCAGCTAAAAGTCGGTTCATTGGTTGCCCCCAAATGTTTCCAGTAATTGATTTAATCGAACTCAATGAGTCCGATAAAATTAGGGCTTTTTTAATTTTGTTTGAGTGAACTAGTATTAAAGCTTCTTTGATTGCAAACAGTTCCGCGGTATAAATTGAGGTAGAAGGTGGCAGTTTATACATTAAATTAATATTGAGAGATGGAACATAAATTCCTACACCCACATCTAAATCTGGTGAAAACTTTGAACCGTCCGTATAAATTTCTGTGAATTCGCGATATTCTGACTGGAAATTTTGAAACTGTAATCGTGTTATTTTGGTGTTGGCCACAGATTTATTTAATCCTATATTTTCTATTACATATGCCTCCAGAGAGAACGCTTCCAATGGGATTTCATATATTGGAACAGAGACAGATTTTTTGGAAAATATGGCAAACTCGAGAGATAAGTAAAACTATTCAATAGATTTGGACAGTCTCCGTCGACCCCCCCGGATGAAGCAGGCCCCGACGCTCTCGCTGACGACAACGACGTAATCGACTCCACCAGAGCGTGGCCGTTCAAGACTAATCACTTAAGTAAAAAATTATCTGATAGAAATTGTCTCCGAAACTGGAGAGGCATCTCACCCGTCTCCACCTGCAGTGCAGATGTTGGAGTGGATGACATGGCTCCCAATATCAGTCGAAGACATTTGAATTGAATTCTGTCTAATTTTAATTTTAAATATTTAGGAAGAGGTTCTAGCAGGAAACTCCCGTAGTCAAGATGGCTTCGGACCAAGGCATTATACATAAGTTTCATGGTAGAAGGGTGGCATCCCCACCACACTCTTGTGATTGCTCTCAGGGTGTTGATACTTTTTTCACATTTCGAAACAATATAGTCTATGTGGTGTCTCCAAGATAGTTTTCTATCTAGGATCATCCCCAAAAAATTGACCTCATTTTTTAAAGGAATTGGCGTTCCCTTGATTCGCAACTGAAGGGCAGGAAGTTTACGCTTTTTACTGAAAACAACTGTTTGAGACTTAGTAGGAGAAAGACCTAGACCTACAGATCCTAACCAATCATAAACCGAAGCGAGATTTTGTTCAACAATACGTTTGCCGTTTTCGGGTTTTTATCACAGCAGTATATAACAATATCATCCGCGTATTGTAAAAATTTACATCCTCCAGAGATAACTGTTGCAAGGCCGCAGCAGTAGATATTGAAAAGAATTGGACTCAATACTGACCCTTGTGGGAGGCCTCTAAACAGGTTCCTAGTATGTATCGTATCGTCTTGAGATATCTGTATGCGTCGTTCAGCAAGAATATTGTGAATAAGGGAAATCAATCTAGAAGGCACCCCAATGTTCATTAAAGCTTCTTTAAGATGCTCCAATCTAACATTATCGTATGCTGAATTTATATCCAAAAACGCCGCTATAAGAGAATTTTTCTTTACGAATGCCGTTCTTATGTCCGTAGTCAATATGCTCAAGTTGTCGAGGCAGGATCGAGCCTTACGAAAACCAAATTGAAATGGGGAGGCCAGACCATTTCTCTCAATATACCAGTCTAAACGATTCTTTATCATATGTTCCAACAATTTTAAGGCACATGATGATAAAGCTATGGGACGGTATGATGATCCTAGGGAAGGATCCTTTCCGTTTTTTAAGATTGGAATAATCTTCTGGATGTGCCATTCTTCAGGCGTTGTACCCGAGGAGAGGCAATTATTATAAAACGAAAGCAGTTGGGACAGTGCGTTTGGTGGGAGCTGTTTTAGAACCTTGTATGACAGGTTATCTAAGCCTGGAGAAGTATTTTTAACATATTAACCATTAGGTGTCAAAAGTTCTTGCAAAACGAATGGGGAATCCAACTCAGACAAACTGGGTGATGAGGCAGAAAGAGAAGGAATTGTGCGTAATTCGGAAAAATTGGGGGGGGTAAGGGGGGGCTAGATTGTCGCAAAACTGTTCCAAACATGAGTCCGTTAAACTGTTGAATTTTGGAGGAATGGAGGAAGAACGAAATTTTTGGATAGAAGACCAAACAGTGGACAAAGGGGAATCAGGTGATAACGAATTACAAAAATCCACCCAACCTTTTCTCTTTTTCTTCTTTAGTACTCTTTTAGTTTGTGCCTGTAAGTGCTTAAAACTTAAATAGTTTTCCTCGGTAACGTTCCTTCTATATTTCCGCATAGCACTCTTTCTTTTCCCTATCATGTCGGAACACTCTGCGTCCCACCAAGGGGGAGACGGTGGATACTGGGTCTGACTACTATTAGATTTGGGAAGAGATGCTTCCGAAATTGAGTTTTTTATTTTAGATACTAAAGAATTGTATGAAGCGGCACTTTCCGAATGGGATTCTGTCGATAGGTTTTTGAATTTTTCCTTTAATAGTTAAGCACATACATTCCAATCAACGCCCCCGGTGAGACGTTTCCGCCCCGACCCAATATGTGATGAGATAGATTCTGAAGTTGTCAAAATTATTGGGAAATGGTCACTGGACAGTGGATCATCAGTGATCATCCAATTGATAGTGGATGCCAGTGGAGCTGAGGCAATTGATATATCCACCGCACTGGGATTCTGTGATGGAAATGAAAATCTGGTGGGACTATCGTCGTGTAGAACACAGAGATTGTTCGAGTCTATGAATGAGAGGATAGAATTTCCTGCTCGATCTGAGAAGGAGCTACCCCATACTGGTGAGTGAGCGTTGAAGTCACCCAATAATAAATATGGCTTCGGAATATCTTTGACTAAGGAGTTCCAGTAGTTTTCCACAAAAGGTTTTTGGGGAGGAATATATAAAGATAGGATCGTAATGTCCGCTACATTTGCTGCAACTGCTTGAAATACTACATTTTGGGGTAAAGGGATTGGTTTGAAGACAAGGGAGTAGTGGATAAGAAGGGCCGCCCCACCACCTCTAGCTTCAAGGCGATCATCGCGGAGACAATGAAAAGAGGGAATGTTGAAAGGACATTCCGGAAAAAGCCAAGTCTCATTAAGCGCAATTAAGTTTATGTGATATTTGTTTATAAGATCTATCAGGTCACTCTTACTTGAGTGAACACTACGGCAATTCCATTGTAAAATTCTCAAAGGCTGTTTATTTTTTGGTCTAGAGTACATTATAATTATTAAAGTATTTTAACAAGATGGTTCTCACAATGTACGAGCTAATTACTCGAAGACTGTAAGCACTCATCAAAACTTGTAGAGGAACTTGACATCATATTAAGAAGAGCCGATATTACAGATACCACAGAAGGAGGAAGGTTATTGTTACGATCAGTTATGACCAGAGCAAGAAGATGTAGAGCATAGCCAATAGTTAGTTCATTGTCTTGAGAGGAGACTGGGGATTCACTTGAAGTTGTCGTGGAAATGACCGGATTGGGAGTCTGAGTATCGCGGGCTTGAAGACCGCTAGAGGGACTATTAATTAGATGGTCATTATTGTATGATAAAAGTGATTGCAGTTAATTATGGTAATGCGGACGTTGAGGGAATTTATGTGCTGTTGATTTATTTAAATTTTTGGGGCTAAATTTTGTTATTTTGGAATTTTGTTGGGATTTGTTGGGTTTTGCTGGATTGGAATTGTAGCAGTGAATCTTAACGACATTTTTATCTATGTATGTATTTGATACCATAGATGTGTAGCGCCACCTTCAGAAAAGGTAAAGAGCCATCTAGCGGAATACGCCGGAGACAACTTCTACTTACCAACAAGGAAGATTCACCACCATTCAGCAAATTAACCAAGCTTAGATTATTTCGCACCAGAGGGAACATACGTCACCTTTTTGGACAAATTATTTTGCGTGAATAACAGACCTATATATAAATTTATCACTCCTCAGATTTTTCACTCTTTCCCTTCAGAACCAACAGTGCACAATATTTCCTGTAATTATTTTTATTTAAGTTCATTTATATAGTGCTTGTGTTATTATAAGTAAAATTTGGTTTCATTTCGGTAGTGAGTTGAATTCCTTTTTAACTGTTCAGATTTACTCATAAAGAGAAAGTGAAAGCTGGTGAGTACTAAAGATATTCTCAACCCCTGCTAAACTCATAAGAGAGTCTTCTTGTTTTCTTATAAAGATCACATTTCCCCTGCTATCATTCTACTTTGAGAAAAGATACTCATATCCCATCTTCATCTCAAAGACATGGACCAGATCAAGCCAAAGCGATCCCATAATGGTGACCCCACGTTCGAACACCCTTCAATTACTTACCATAACCCATTATTTTCCATAACCAGACTTCAACACACAATCTTCAACAATCCATTAACATTCCAATCATATTTTCTCAACCATCTTAATAAAATTGTTACATACACACCTTCGTCCACTAATCCATCTCGAATATTTAGCACCCTATACTTCCATTCCATTCATTTTTCACAAAACCATCAAAATAATATTGTTCCACAATTCTAAAATTTTCATCTCACATATTACATTCAAATTTAAGCGCGTCTATCACCTTCCCATTCGACGCAAACTTCACTCGATTGCACTCAATTACAACACGCAGCTGTCAAATAGCGTTTACCAGCTGCATTGTTTGCGAAAAATTTATTCAATCCTACAACTCAAATACAAAAAATATAGTGTAAAATCATGTGCAAATTCTAAATTCAACTGGTTCTGAAGGGGAGAGTCATCCGATAGGTTACAGGCAAGTAAAATCTTTAAAAATACCACTGTAAAACGGCATTCAGCCCATATTTTTTTCAAAAACATTTTCAACTTATCGGATTATTTAAAAGCCTCTTGTTTTTCTGCCTTCTATTTATTGTTACAGACATTCAATTAATAATGCCTAAACGTTATAAAAACGATATAAAAATCTTTAAAAAAAGAAAAAAACTTAAAATATGTGAACAATAATTTGTAGGTTAAATTTTTTTCACGACACAATGTTACATCGAAATTTTTGCATGAAACTTTTTATGTCTTTAAATATTGATAAAACTTAATTTAATACATTAACTATTTATAATCGCATGCTGAATTGCAAATTTAAATGATTTTTTTTTACAAAAGAATAACCTTTGATTATCTGATTGCAGATTCACAAGTACATTGTTGTCATGTTGCCAAACTTTGAGGTAACCTTTTTGTATTTTATATAAACCACAAGCGAAACAAATACCTACATTTTTATTAGATTTTCATAGCGCATTATTGCATTTTAAAGAAAAACAAGAAATTTAAATTTCATTTTTCACATCTCTGTATATTGTCATATTGATATTTGGTAAACACATGAAAGGACATTCAGACTCCTACAGTTAATATCTTACCAACATTTCAGTCATATTTTACCAATTCTTATTTTATTCTGGTCAATAAATGATTATTTATGTATCAACTTATCAACGATACAAATGTTTCAATGGTCTATAAAAAATATTCTATCTAAATTGTCAATGTAAAATTACCATCTTATATTACCATCTACTTGTCAATAGATATCAAACCTATTAGACTAGCCAATTGCTATTAACGTTTTCCGCGATTACAGAGAAATCTTTAGATTCCTGAATCCGAATTATCCAATTCGAGGTCAACTTACATATGCAAATACGGCCTAATACTTATACACATGTATTCATACACATGTATTCATAAAAGCTTTATGTATTTCACGCCACGTCTAGTACAATGCATCCCGCATTTTCAGACCGAAATTTCCATTTCGTAGGCTAACTACATACACGCAAGAGCAGAGATTTTCATCTCAAAGCTTTCTTGTAGTGACTGAGCAAAAGACATACACACATGACCATAGCGTCATACGTATAGTCTATATAAGACATACACACATGACCATAGCGTCATACGTATAGTCTATTATTCATCAAATATACAACTCAACGAGTTAAGAAAAAGACAATTAATGTATTTACATTCATACAAAAGACCATTGAAAACAAAATTCTAAAAAGTGTCATATTAATTTTCCCAAATCAGTAACATTTATTTAACATTATTGGCACACATACATTGACAAAAATATAACATTATGAAAAATTTTAATTCAAACACACTATGTACAAATATACTACCATGTCTACCCACTACTCTTTACTTATTTTATTGTATAAAAATTCTAATATGTATTTTTACAAAATGATTACAGATCCCAATACAAAACCACCAACTGTATATTGCTAATACCAGATTGGTAACAAATTTTATTCTATATAAAGGATCTCACATAGTAACTTCACTCAATAAACAAAAAAAAAGTATTTAAACATATACCAATTGGGAATCATAACTATTCAATACCATTTTAAATAAATTCTCCTAACTTTATTTTGAATATTGGACAAAAAATAACATTGAAACACTACACTTAGAGAATTTTTCCTAGAACAATTATCTTAGTAAAATGTAACTTGTAAATTTTTTTTTTCAAAGTCAACATTTGTTTATAATATAGATACTCAAATAAAATTTTAATTTCAAATCCAAATTTAAAATTTATTTCACAATCTTTTAAATTCAAGAACCACCCTAAAACAAATATACTTATACCAATTCTATTGTAAATTTTTTTGTTTATTCTATATGTTGCATATTATCTCATCACGACACTGCTCAACAACGCTGGACTCCACCCCCACAATCCAATTGATGGAAGCCTACAGTAGCAATCTTCACCTGCTGTACTTAACAGAAGTGCGGACTACACGAGTTGTCTCGCAGACTTCGTAGCTCGGAGGCCAAACTTCTCTAACGATTTTTGCCCCACTACTGTCTCTCTCCAGTGGCAGATGTACATCACACCACGATTACACCCCACTGAAAACAACTGATGCATTTTTCCTTGCTCGTCAACAGACCTCACGGATCAACCAGTTACAGCACAAGCACCATCGCTGCTGCAATAATGGCCGAGCGCAAACCAACATCGCCGCTTCATCTGGTAAAACACATCAACGCTGTTTTAACCTATTTTAGCCATCATATTACCCCCAGTGCAACCGCACTAACGTCGTGAACACTCTGTCCAACTTCTATTAAGTTCCAGTCGCTACAAAGACCAGCCCAGTCGAGTCAAGTCAACATCCAAGACGTACCATCTCCAAGCCGCACAAACCAGAGGACTGCAGAGTTCCATTCCACACTCCATCACCAATTCCACATCAGAATTTATAGCATGCCATTTATAGCATCTTGCGGGAGGCTGTGTAGCAGTGAATCTTAACGACATTTTTATCTATGTATTTGATACCATAGATGTGTAGCGCCACCTTCAGAAAAGGTAAAGAGCCATCTAGCGGAATGCGCCGGAGACAACTTCTACTTACCAACAAGGAAGATTCACCACCATTCAGCAAATTAACCAAGCTTAGATTATTTCGCACCAGAGGGAACATACGTCACCTTTTTGGACAAATTATTTTGCGTGAATAACAGACCTATATATAAATTTATCACTCCTCAGATTTTTCACTCTTTCCCTTCAGAACCAACAGTGCACAATATTGTAATTAGTTTTAAGTTAAAATATTTCCTGTAATTATTTTTATTTAAGTTCATTTATATAGTGCTTGTGTTATTATAAGTAAAATTTGGTTTCATTTCGGTAGTGAGTTGAATTCCTTTTTAACTGTTCAGATTTACTCATAAAGAGAAAGTGAAAGCTGGTGAGTACTAAAGATATTCTCAACCCCTGCTAAACTCATAAGAGAGTCTTCTTGTTTTCTTATAAAGATCACATTTCTGCTATCATTCTACTTTGAGAAAAGATACTCATATCCCATCTTCATCTCAAAGACATGGACCAGATCAAGTCAATCTGACCCCATAGAATCAATTAAATTTGGGCTGGAAAACTCTGGAACTGAACTTATTTTCGAGGACTGAGAACTATTTTTCGGGGCAAGAGAAACTTTATCTGCATAACTGCTGTTTGGAGGATGTAGTTCGGAAGCTTCTTTATATGACATATTTTGGTAAGCCATATCTTGTTTTATCAATCTCTGTCTTCCATACTCTGGACAACTAAAGCTTTTAGACATATGATTGCCTTTACAATTAACGCATTTATATTCCGTTAAAGTGCACTCTGCTCCTGGATGGTTGTCGGAACAGCGGTAAGAGCGCGGTGAAGACCGACACTGTTTCTTTGAGTGCCCAAAACGTGAGCAATTGAAACAAAGGATTGTTGAAGAGATAAATTGTTCCACGGGAATAGAAATATGGAACAGGTTGATTTTCTGCGGCAGAATTTGGCCTTCAAATGTTAAGAGGACTGATCGACTAGGCTTCCATACGATATCGCCATTGGTGGTGTCTTTGTAACTAAGACGTTTCGCTCCAATTACCTTGCACATGTTCATCGGAACCTGTACGTACTCCATGATTTCAGGGATGGGGATGTCTACGTCAATAACTCTCACTATTCCAATCTTAGACAGTTTGAAACTGGGAATAAAAGCTTTGAGGTCATTGTTTTTTATAAAATCAGAGGAGATGAAATCGTTAGCCGAAGAAGCTGAGTGGAAAGAAATTGACACTTTGAATCTACCTTCAGATTTAATACTGCCCGACACGACGTTGGGAATCCTGCTTTTAAAAACAAGAGTACCGAAAGCCATGGGGCGAATAGGGGAATCGTTTTTCCCGGTAACGAAAACAACGAAAGGCCCAGGGGAAGTCTCTTTATAAAAAAGAGAAGGTGCTATGCTTGTAAGTACTTGAGAAGGTTGGTTTTCAGGAATAATTGGCAGAGGAGTAACAGGTTGACAAGAATCAGATAGGATAGGAGATAACGGTTGGGATTGTAGAAGTTGGGAAGGTGGTTGAGAATGGGACGATGGTTGAGGAGAAAGAGAGGAAAGGTTTGAAGGGAGGAAAGATGGATGTGGTTGGAGTGTTATTTTGGAAGGAGGTAACGGTGGAAAGTCCACGCTACCTGATCTCTTCCGATCCCCGGGCACGAGCCCGGGATCGGGAGGTTCCATGATAAAACGTAAGGTAACTGTTTAAAACAAAATATTGAAAATGCAGTATAAGCTAAATAAGAAGAAGAAAGGATTAGTAAATTTAAAAAAAAAGAAAAAAAATATACAGTGGGCAAATCTACAGCTCGCACCCTGTAGAAGGAATGTTATGATACAGCGGCCGCGTTCACCGCGGCACCCTTTTATTTGTAACAATAATAAAACAATATGAAATACTATTACGAAAATTAAACCTAAAAACTAACTACGATCACATCCCCTAAGGGGAAGTGACTCAAAAACTAAAGTAAATATAAATCAAATAATGTATAAACAAATAATGCTACTAAACAAGTAATAAAAATGGTTTTGATAGACTTATCGACAGAGCGTTGCTCCAGACACGACTACACTCTCCGGGCGTCCACAAGAGAAAAAGATTGTAGGTTCTTCGAAAAATAAAATTTAGCCGGGATTATCGGGGGCGGGGCATAGATGAAACGCATGTTGCGTTATTGCCGCTGTCTTGTCTCAGTCCAACATGAGGATTGCTACTAGGAAACATCACCATTCACAGAATTCCTAATTATAAGTATGCAACGTATTACTTCATTTAGAACTATTTTTATGAATAATAAATATAAGGAGAGTTGTAAAGAATCATATCTGAATATTATTATCTGTTTCAGGAATGTAATTATGATTGAAATATAAATAAAGTTTGGATGTGTCTTTTGGTGGAGAAAAACCATCAAAGATAATAAGTAATATTTTGCTGGTGATGCATTGTAAAAAGAGAGAGTTGAGAAGATTGTAATAATATTTCTTTCTGGTCCTGGTGAATTTGAGAGTTAATAAAAATGCGTTGTGTACTGTCGTACTTTGCTTTAATGAGGCCCCCTTGCACCAAGGTGATTTAACCTTGGTTAGTGGAAAAGAAGACCAAATAACGAAATTTTGTCTTGCACCACCACTAACCAGAGATCAAACGACCAAATAAATAGCAAAAAGTTAAACCACCAAAATAGAACGGTTAAGGCTAGGGGGTACGCCAATGACCTTGGGGTAATGGGCGTGTCTATATCCTTTGTCCCCCTCTTCTCCTGCACTTACCTCAATTTAACTCTCCTCACACTAAAAAGTAAGAAAGCTTGCAGTCTGTCAAGAAATTGGCAGAAAATTGAGGGCGCTGTTATCGCTCATGGTAACACATTAACACTTACTGTGCTAAAATAAAACACTGTAACGGAAATATTGAATATTTATAATGAAAAAAAAATATTTTAAAAATGTCTATCGTGACTTTTCAAGATGAATTATGCATATACTTCGAGACCTAGAGATGTAATTACTTTTCTAATCGAAGCTGATTTTCAATTTCTAGTGCAAATACGTAGTACAATTAAGTTTTAAATTGTAATTATTTTTTGAAAACTGAAAAATAAATAAAGATAAATGATAGTTTTGTTGATACTGTTGTTAAAAATAAATAAAGAGTCTTCAGTTTGTGCTACTACGAATTACTTATTTCCATAAACATGTTTTCGGGAGCTTTGTGTTTGGACAATATTGCTTTGTGTTTGGAGATAGTTTTGTGTTTGGACAATATATTTTTATTATATTTTACTAATTTTGAGCTATTAATTTTCATATTTGCGAGCGAAGGACGAAGACCAGGATGGCCGAAGCTTCGGTGGCTGGATGGTGTAGTGCGGGGCGCCCAACAGATTGGAATCTCCAACTGGCGGAGTGCCGTGCTGGATCGTCAGGCGTGGAGGCAACCAAGATCCGACCTGGGTTGTAGAGCCACTGATTAGATTTTATAGTAAATTTCTTCCCTTTGCATTATTCATTGAATCGAATTGCGAAACGTTTGAATAATGGTAGTAGTTGTGATATCTCATGGAATAGGTCGAGGTAAAAATCTGTAATGCTTATAAAAATGAATGAATGACTGTCTCTTTATTTTTATGAATATATTTAGTAGAATGTGATGGTTGGGAAGTTTTCGACAATTATGTTGTCATTGTCAACAAGAGACACTCTTTTCTATATCCTGATTATTTTTAAATAAGATTACCTATTTCAATTTGTAGCAAAACACCTTTCCCTCTCACACTATATTAAAAGTTACAAAGTAATTAAATTAAATAGATATAGGGTTGGAACAAAATAATAAGTATAAGGTAAACAGTGAAATAGTTAATTGAAAAAATAAATAGTGAATTTGATGTAAAATGCGTAAAAACAATTCAATTTAATCTTTCGCGCACTTTTCAGTGTGGGGAGAGTTAAATTGAGATAAGCACAGGAGTAGAGGGGGACAAACGACATAGACACGCCCACTACCTCAAGGTCATTGGCGTACCCCCTAGCCTTAATAATTATTTTTTGTTCCTTTAGCAGGTTTTTTCTCTGAAATAACTTGCCAAAAATTTTACATATTTTGGACTTCGGTATATGAAAAATAAAAAGCCATAATTAAAATAAAGCGATGTTTAATTAATTAATTGAAGTTAAATAAAGTATAGACAAACTGTAATATTCTTTTAAGCTTTCATCTATATAAACTATATTTTTTGGAGTTCTTTTGGCAACATCCTGTTATCCATGATTATTTTAAGACAATTTTCTCTTTTAGCCGCAATATTTTGTGTCTACATCAATACTTTCCTATTTGAATTGCATTTTTCGTAGTTTTTCGTAGAAGTTCGTAGCTCCCATCAAATTTCAAATAATTTCGTACAACTTGTAACAAGCTTCTCAAACTGGGTATTGCTTTTTTTACTGTATAAAAATTAACTTTTTGCCTTACGGCACAGCAGCGGTCGAAATCATCCAATCCTTTTTTTGGTCGCCCTTTTCTATGTTTACCTGGCGTGGTAAATTTGCATTGATTTGAATTCCCTTCTATTACAATTCTCCTAATAGAACGCACATATTAAAAAAAATAAAGATTAATTATTGGATATGAAAGTTTTACTGTATTAAAACAATGAGCTGACACTGTCGAAAACATATTTACTATTTTCGATTGATCT